>JAOANR010000008.1:45083318-45149423 GCA_030278955.1 Hygrophila difformis | reverse complement strand
GGAGCTGTTGCGGCCATTCTGACTTTTGATAATGGTTTTAGGATAATTTCTTAAGATGGAAAATGTTTGAGATGAAAGAAGAGGAGGATTCGACTAGATTTTATAGCAGAAAAACTAAATTCTGCCATAATTACTGGCGATTGAAACGACGTGTGATGGTTGGTGTAAGAGAAGAAGAAGAGTCTGAAAAGGGTATTTTGGTCTTTGGAAAGTTTGAAAATCTATCCGTTCAAAATTCCCAGACTCTCGCTCTGTCGATTGTCATCGCGTGGCTATAAAAATCCTTCCTCGCTTTGTTGATCACAACGCGAGAAAAGATTCTTGTACAATTTCCAGAGTAAAATAGTCTCGCTTTGTATTTTGACAAAGCGTAGACATCAAACTCTTATTCCTTAACAACTTATCATTTTCAACAGAATAAGAATTTGAACTGATCACCTCGCATCATAACTTTTACAAAGCGTGAGCAAGAATAATTCATTTTTAACTCACGCTTTGACAAAATTACAGGAGCGTGGCCTCAGGATCCATTCATACTTAATTTTCCAAACACTTAATACTCAAAAACCTGGTTGAAGATTCTTATCTCATCCTCCTCCATTCCATCACAGCTTCATTTCTCGAATTCCTGAAAATAAAGAATAAAAGAATTAGAGATAGAAAATAAATTTAAAGAAAAAGGGAAATACTACTCAGTTAACCTGGGTAGTATCCACCCCCTATTTTTTTTTTTTTTTTGAAAACAGAAAACTAAGGATTATCCAAATATTCAGTTTGGATATTTAGATCTTGTTGACCAATATATTCCTTTAGCCTGTGTCCATTTACAGTCTTTTCTCCTTCATTGAGCATAACTGTAACTGCTCCATTGTCATGAACTGCTACAATAGGAAATGGTCCTGTCCACCTTGATCTGAGCTTACCTGGAAATAATTTCAAACGAGAATTATAAAGCAAAACCAATTGACCAACAGAAAATTCCTTATGTTTAATTTTTGAATCATGAATTTTCTTAGTTCGATCTTTATAAATCTTGCTACTTTCATATGCTTCCAGTCTCATCTCTTCCAATTTAGACAGATCAAACTTCCTCTTATCTTGTCCTGACTGAAAATCCATGTTGAGCATTTTAATGGCCCAATATGCTCTATGTTCTAGCTCAACTGGGAGATGACATGCTTTTCCAAAAACTAATCTGTAGGGAGACATTCCTATAGGAGTTTTAAAAGCAGTTCTGTAAGCCCATAAAGCATCATCTAACTTCTTTGACCAGTCTTTTCTTGTAATGTTCACAGAAGCTTGTAAAATGTGCTTGATTTCCTTATTAGATACCTCCACCTGTCCACTTGTCTGAGGATGATAAGGTGATCCAACTTTATGATGAACACCATACTGCTTCAGTAATTTCTCAAAGAGTTTATTCACAAAGTGAGATCCTCCCTCAGATATAATGGCACGAGGGGCTCCAAACCTGGTAAAAATATTCTTCTGTAGAAATTTAGTAACTTGTTTAGCCTCATTATTGGGTAAGGCTACTGCTTCCACCCATTTTGAGACATAATCAACAGCTACTAGAATATAATGATTACCAAAAGATGGGGGAAATGGTCCCATAAAATCAATTCCCCAAACATCAAATATCTCTACTTCTAAAATCCCTTTTTGAGGCATTTCTTCTCTCATTGAAATGTTTCCCAATCTTTGACATCTGTCACACATCTTTATAAGTTTCTGGGAATCCAAAAAGATAGTTGGCCAATAAAACCCACAGTCTAAGACTTTTCTAGCAGTCCTAGCAGGACCATGATGGCCTCCTAAAGGGTTCTCATGACACTTTCTAACAATTTGGAAACCTTCTTTTTCATGAGCACAGCGCCTAATAACCTGATCTGAACAGAACTTGAATAAAAAGGGATCATCCCAGTAGTATTTCTGAATTTCTCTGAAAAACCTTGACTTCTGATGAGAGTCTTTAAACTTTGGGACAATCTTGCAAGCTAGATAATTAGCAAAATCTGAAAACCAAGGACAATCAAATTGATGCAACTGCAAAGCATACAATTGTTCATCTGGAAATTTATCATTTACAACTTCCTCCTTCTCTGTTTTCTCCTCCAATCTAGAAAGATGGTCTGCTACTCCATTATCTTTTCCTTTTCTATCCTTGATAATAATGTCAAATTCTTGTAAAAGTAAAACCCATCTTATCAGCCTCGGTTTGGCTTCTTGCTTTGAGAAAAGATATCGTAATGCAGAATGATCTGTGTAAACTATAGTTTGGGCTCCAATAAGATACTGTCTGAACTTATCAAAAGCAAAAACTACAGCATACATTTCCTTTTCTGTAGTAGTGTAGTTTATCTGAGCATCATTAAGAGTATGGCTAGCATAATAGATAACATGATGTTTGCCTTCTTTATGTTGCCCCAAAACTGCTCCCACTGCATTCTCACTTCCATCACACATAAGCTCAAAAGGTAGACTCCAATCAGGAGACTGAACTATAGGTGCAGTGATTAATTTCTCCTTCAAAGTCTTAAAAGCTATCAAGCAATCTTCATCAAAGTTAAATGTCACATCCTTATGAAGAAGATTACATAAGGGTCTTGCTATCTTAGAAAAGTCCTTAATAAACCTTCTATAGAAACCAGCATGACCAAGGAAACTCCTCACTGCCTTAATTGTTTTGGGTGGTGGTAAATTTGCTATTACAGAAACCTTAGCCTTATCTACTTCTATTCCTGCTCTAGATACTTTGTGTCCTAAGACAATTCCTTCCTGAACCATGAAATGACACTTTTCCCAGTTAAGAACTAAGTTAGTGTCCTCACATCTCTGCAAAATTTTTGACAAATTTTTTAAAGAATCTTCAAAGTCAGTTCCATGAACAGTAAAATCATCCATAAACACTTCAATGCATTTTTCAATAAAATCAGAGAAAATACTCATCATGCATCTTTGAAACGTAGCAGGAGCATTACATAATCCAAAAGGCATTCTTCTATAAGCAAATGTTCCATATGGGCAAGTAAAAGTTGTTTTCTCATGATCTTCACTAGCAATAACTATTTGATTATAACCTGAATATCCATCTAAAAAGCTGTAAAATGGTTTACCTGACAGTCTTTCTAACATTTGATCAATGAATGGTAAAGGAAAATGATCTTTTCTTGTGGCAATGTTTAATTTCCTATAATCAATGCAAACTCTCCAACCAGTTACTGGTCTTGTTGCTACTTCATCACCATGTTCATTGGTCACAATACAAATCCCACCCTTTTTGGGTACAACTTGTGTTGGACTCACCCATTTACTATCAGAGATAGGATAGATTATACCTGCATCAAGTAGCTTGATTACCTCCTTCTTGACAACTTCCTGCATTGGTGGATTTAGCCTCCTTTGTGGTTGTCTGGATGGTTTGTATTCATCCTCCATCAGAATCCTATGCATACAAATGTGTGGACTGATGCCTTTGATATCTGCTATAGTCCAAGCAATTGCCTGAATATGATTTTTAAGAGTTCCTACTAGAGCTTGTTCTTGTTCTTCACTCAATTTGGATGAAATTATTACCGGAAGCTTCTTTTTGTCTGCCAAAAAGGCATACTTAAGATGTTCTGGTAATACTTTAAGCTCAAGCTCAGGTGGGTTTTCTATTGATGGAATTAATTTGCTTCGAGTTTGCACTTCCATCTTTAAATCAGATCCTTCATCAGAAAGTTCTGTTTTATCAATGTCATCCTCAGATTGCTCTGAAGATGGCATATCCTCACTTTCTGATCCATCCTCGATTTCACGAGTCTCAGGATCAGCGAATCTAACCGCACACAAGTAAGCAAAAGTAGCATCTTTAGCATTTGTGAGTGGGGTGAGATTGTTCTCAGTTACATCAGTGGTAAAGAGATTATAGTAATCAAAAAGATTTCCCCCCTCCATAGTACTATCATCTAATTCCTTCCCCGCTACATTGGTTTCAAAAACGTTAAAAGGATATGTTGACATCTTCATCATGTCGAAAGTGACCTCCTGGTTATCAACATGAAGTTTCACGATGCCATTCTTTGCATCAATCATGGCTCCCGCAGTCACCAGAAAAGGCCTCCCTAATATGATAGGAATTCTGACATTTTCGTCGATATCAAGAATGACAAAGTCAGCTGGAAAACAAAGGCCTCCTGTCTTTACTATAACATCTTCAATGATCCCTTCTGGTCTGGTGCTCGATTGGTCAGCAAAGAAGAGGGTCATATTGACTGGCCTCATCTTTCCCAAATCCAAACGTCTCGCCATAGCAAGTGGCATTACATTGATGCTGCTTCCTAAGTCACAGAGTCCTCGCCCAGCTTCTTTACAGTTGATAATCAGAGGTAAAGTAAAACTCCCTGGATCTTCAAGCTTTGGAGGAATCCTTTGTTGAAGAACCAAGCTACAATTTTGGTTTAAGACCACCATTTGCTGCTCTCCTGCACTTCTTTTCCCTGAAATTAATTCTTTCAGAAACTTAGCGTAAGTGGGCATTTCAGCAATTAATTCAACCAAAGGGATTGATATTTCAATGGCCTTAATCTTTTCAAGAAATTTCTTAAATTTAATTTCTTGAAGATCATTTTTGAGTCTCCGAGGATATGGTATCCTGGGCATGTGTTCATCCAGTGAATCCTTTTTGTTACCTGTAGAGTTAGGATTATCATTACCTCCCTCTTTTTCCTTTGGAAAGGAATATCCTGAGACATTCTTTTCCAAACCCTTATCCTCAAGTATCTGCCTTTGTTCAGGGTGATCATCTTCTTCCATTGTTTGAACATCCTTGAACTTTTTCTGCTGCAGCAACCTATCTCTTTTCATTTCAAATTCAGGATCAACAACCTCTTTTCCTCCCCTCAATGTAACTGCCTTACATTGTGGGTTTGTTTCAGAAGAACTTGGTAATTTTCCTTTTTCTCTCTGCTGTAGTAATTTGGCCATCTCTGTGACTGAATTCTCAACATTCTTTATTGAAGCCTGCAGTTGGTTATTCGTCTCTGTCTGCTTAACAATGAACTCCTTCAGAGCATTCTCCACCTTTAAAGAGTAAGTATTGTCTTGAGCAACAGGATAAGGTTGTTGTGGAAAGTTCACCGGGACTGGTGCAAACTGTCCAAATGGCCTATTCTGTTGGTTCATCTGTTGGAAAGGTCTTTGTGGGTACATCTGTTGTTGTGGATAAAATGGTTGTGGAGGACGAAACTGCTGCTGATTTGGTTGTTGTGGGTTCAGAAGATGTGCATTTTGTGCGTTCTGAGTATTACCATAGCTCAGATTCGGGTGTTTGTTCTGGAATCCGGTGTAGTTACAGCTCTCATCTTGCTTTGGGGCTTCCTGAATTTATGGACACTGATCATTGTGATGTGGCCCTGAGCAAATTCCGCACTGATACACGGTTCCATTGGAGCAGGTTGAAGGATCATCACTGGTTGCTGTTGTTGTTGATGCTGAGCCTGTTGATTTGCTTGCTGAGCTAACTGTAGATCAGCAACCTGCTTAGTGAGTGCTGCAAATTTCTCTTCATTTTTGTCTGTATGGATGACAAGACTTTTTCTAGTAGGAGATGGTGGATCATCGTCCTGGAGGACTGCTCTGCTGGCTGTCATGGTATCTATTGTTGACCACGCTCTATCAAGTGGCATTTGAAGTAATTGTTCCCCTCCAGTGGCATTAATCATCATCTGCCAAGTGTGAGTGAGTCCAGTGAAGAAGATCTTCAATAGCCTTCTTTCAGTTATACCATGTTGTGGACATCTCTTGAGCATGTCGAAGAATCTGTCCCGGGCATCCTTAAGAGATTCCCCTTTTCTCATCTTGAAACTAGAGATCTTGTCTACCCATTCGTCAACCTTGCTTTCAGGAAAATACTTGAGTAGGAAGTTCCTGAGTAATTCTGGCCATGTAGCCTTCTGTTGAGCATTTAATGAATCATACCATTCTTTAGCTGAACCATCCAAAGAGAATGGAAACATAGCTAATTGAATGGTTTCCCTTGAGGCTCTCCCTTTCTTCACTGTCTTACTTAGCTCAACAAACTTTTTGAGATGTAAATGAGGATCTTCAGCACTCATTCCATAAAAGGCTCTAGAAGATGCTAGGTTCAATATACCAGGCGGTATATCAACCTCCTCATCTGTTCCAGCCAAATATTGATCGACATTAGGTTGCCATGGTTGATATTGCTCTTCTTGAGGATTCGGAACAGGATTAGCAAAATTTGGTGGAAAATAGTGTTGATGAATAAATTGTGGTGCAGCAGCTCTCTATGGTGCTTGAAAAGGTCCTCGAAGTGGAATATTTTGCTGGTTATCTGGATGTCCATTTGGTAAGTTTCCAGGTCCGTCATTCTGTCCATTGTTAGCCATCCTAGTTATGGTTGAAGGATTTCCTTCTGCAAGATCTCTCTGTCTCCTTCTTGCACTTGCTCTGATCAGTCTTGCTGTTCTCTCGAGCTCACAATTAAAAGGAAGCAAAGGTGGTCTTGAAGATCGAGTTATTCTTTCGCTCATAAACTGTTGAGACTTTGTTGTGAACAAAATGAAAGAATTTATGAATTTATTATAGTGTAAAGTAAATAATTACAATTAAACCAAGAGTATCTACAGTTCTAAAATTCATAACGCTACACCCTCCCCGGCAACGGCGCCATGAAGCTTTGAGGTAAAACCCCGATGCAATGCCCCCCGACAGCCTTTACACTATAAATCCTATAGGGCTGTTAAAAAGCTTGCATAGTTTTTCCTACCGAAAGCGCACGGTATCAAGCTGCAATATTTATTTTTATTGTCGGGATCGTTCAATAGAGAGTTACACGATAGAAGTGTTTTAATAGAATTATTAGCTCTAGAATCTGTCTCTACTCTTGATTTAAGAATGTTGTAATGATGATTACTAAAGAATACTGCTGAAATGTAAATGCTTAAAGCTGTAAACATAGTAAAGAAAGCAATTAAAATGATGTAAAACATTATGATTTTATTCATGTGTGTAAAATGTCACGGACCAAATCAAATGAAATAGGAATATGATGAGAATGTCATACTTCATTGGCTGAATCATGATGAAAGTCCATTGAGATAGAAAAATCCTTTATACAACTTAATCAAATCTTCATGTCTTAAATCACTTCCCAAGACAGGTACTTATGATTCAGTGTCATGACATTCTAAGCTCTGAAATCATGGAATACTATCATCACAGAATGATCTGTCAGACTCCTTCTGTGATAAAAGCTTTTAGAATTGTCACTTATTCTTTCAGACTCAGATTAAGCCTTTGACAACTCGATGTCACTTCTAAATCATGCTATATTCATCTGAACTTGAAGTTGTTCTTTTTATTACCCTGATCAAACTGATCTTATGATCCTGTATTGGATGTCCTCTACAACAAGTGAAAAAGCAAGTATTTAAATCTATCATCCAATGTTTTCATAGGACTTGTTTCCTCAGAGTAATTCCTACAAGTATTCATAAGGAATAATAATCTTGTAAGTATATCAAGATGAAATTGCTATTCAAATTCCTTGACTTATCCAGACTACTCAGATTTGTATAGATGATTTAGCTCGAGAAATCTCTGTAAACAGTTCCAAATATCCATGATTTGACTCAGGATTAGTAGACTGTAAGAGAAATATTTAATCTCCTACTCATAGCATATAGTAATAACTATAAGGCCATGAACCCTGGAAATTAATCTTCCTGATACTCTACTAATTATTAGGACAAAAGATGGTTTTTGAAACCTTTCCCTTTTAAACGACAGGTACTAAACGCCCAACTAAAGAACAAGTTTGTTCTTCATCAGTCCTGAGTAAATAATGATTGAGAAAACCTATATCATCATCTTTCTCAGTGTACCAGTGAAAGTAGTAATACGAATTTCAGATATGAATTGTGAGTCTATAATCATGAAGTAAGATTACTCATCATATACTGGGGAATATCCCAAAATATTATATGTATATGTAGTATTATATGTATAAAGAAATGTTGAGGGTTCTGAATCCTCTTAATCAAAATGCAAGGGTGTTTCCAAAATATACATCAGAAACTAGACAGAATTAGGAAATAACTTTCCCAAGAAAAAGTATTTGAGAAATAACTCTGCAAAATAAGTGTCCAAAATAGCTCGCAGTAACTACTTTGGGTTTCAAACTATGAACATTCCAATTTTCTGCACGCTATGTCTGTACAGCGTGGAGGGAGTTAATATTAAAATAATGTTCCTCAGATTTTGTTTATACAAAGAACTGAATGCCTCGCAGTAATTTCTGTAAGAATGCGGCGAGGTACTCAATTCCTATTTATAGATATGGGTTATATATGTATAAGAAGTAAAAGTGAATAGTTGATAACCTGAAAATGGATATCAATTTCATTGCTATTATAGGTTGATCCTCTCGCTTTGTCAAATTGACATCGCGTGAGTATTAAAATAGCATTTGTCACAGTAAGTTTATCTGGATATTTCCTCGCGTTATCTTTTAAGATGAAGCGAGAACTTATCCTTATGTGAAGTAAATGATCAGAATTTATAACTGTCATAACTACTTTCTGGGATTTCCGTTTAGAAAATTATGAACATAGAATCTTTTGCATCCAAATTTATGAACTCAGAGCTATTGATTCTTAAAGATTATCAAGCGATGATTAACACTGCATGGGTCTCTAGGAACCTATTAGAGTTCTGAACATTAAACACTACGATTCTCCTCTTATTCTGCAATCATAAAAACTGAATTCTTAAATCTGCTAGATCATACCTAACTCAGTTACAATATCCAAACTTCTTGCGTAATTGGAACGAACAATTTACGAATTAAAAATGTGGAAGTGTTATAATCTTCGAAAATCGAATTAAAGATATGATGCAAAATCCAAATTGAATATCGAAGTTGAGGTTTATACTCTACTGAAACAGAATTAAGAAATAGAAATGGAAACCAGAAAGATAAGAAATTCACAATCTGATAACTGATCATTCTTCATGTTTCTCGAATAACAAAGAATTAAAAACGAATACACCTGGAAATCTGATTGCTATCAGAATAATGCAAATATGAGCGAACGAGTCGGAAGTTAGATGATGATCGTCGTGATGGATGAACAAGCGATCCGAAAGCAATTCTCCTCCCAGGGTATCCTCAAGCTAATCTAACAACTACTCTTAAAGAAATCTACTACGAAATCAAATTACAAATCTGAAGAACATCAAAGTAAATTGCAGAGAAAATTAAATCCTAACCTACCTACTAAATTCTAAAAAGTGGACTGAAGAGTAAAATCGAGCTATTCTCTTCAATCTCCCGCCTGCTGAGCTGATTCCCCCAAGGGTCTTATTTATAGATGGGCATTGTAACCGCTTAAGCCTTGGATGATAACCGCTCGCATCAGAATAGCTCTCCTCTCGCTTTGTCCAGTTCCTTCAAAGCGAGAGTCAGAAATACAATCATCTTCCTCAACAAGGCGAGGTCTTTCAATTTCTCCATGGAATTTGCTTCTCGCCATGATGTATAAAACTTTCCGTCTCGCGCAGATTTCCTTCCCTCGCGATATCAAACAATCATCGCGTGGACTTCAGCATCTGCACATTTTCCTTAAAATCTTTTCCTGATTGCGAACACAAGCCCTCGCATCATTCCTTTTCTTTCCTCGCTATGTCCTTTCCACTTCCTGCTGTTTTCCAGCTTAACTTCCTGATGAATGACAAAGCGTGGATCAGTTCAATAGAAACACCGCGTGCGAGACTTACAAAGAAAACTCAGAATTTCAAGCCATTTTCAATGTATTTCCAACTTCTTTGCAATCTGAGTTCTTCTTCCATCTTTTCTAATCCTCTATGATTATTCATCAAAAATCAATGGAATTAAGAACAAAAGATCATCATTAAGACAATAAATTGGACGCAAATGACAGTCACAAAAGGCTCTCATCATATTTCACGTTTCTCAATTGAAGAAATACGTGCACGACCCAACTCATGTTTTGCAACCCGACGTGATTGAGCTAGATGACGACCTGACATACGAGGAGTATCCGATCGAGATACTTGATGTCAAGGAAAGGGTCACAAGGAACAAGACTGTGAAGATGGTGAAGGTCTTATGGTCAAATCATGGCGCTGAGGAAGCGACGTGGGAATTGGAGGCGGATATGAAGCAGAAATATCCCAAACTTTTCCAAAGCGACTCAGGAGCAGTTATGGGGGCATAACTGCAGTCCTAAGGGGGAGAGGATGTGACACCCCGCACGAGAGTCGTCGCATACGAGGTAAGAATTTTAAATTACAAGCCTCAATAATTTCTTTGTGCCAATTATTTTCCGAAGTACGACCCAACTTCGAGGACGAAGTTGATATCTAAGGGGGGTAGACTGTAATACCCGAGAAATCAACATCGAGTATTAAATCCTAAAATTAATTAATTGAATTAACTATCGCAACCGAAATAATTTCGAGAGAGCGGAATTAAACATTTTTCGGACGATAGCAACTCGAAGAGAGTTATCGGATTATCCAACAATCATGGATAATCCATGTATGATTTTTAGAAATTAAAAATCATATTTTAAAAAAAAAAGGGGGGAGAGAAAGGTCGCAGCCTGGTGGTGGCGCGGTGGCCGCACGGTGGCGCGCCACCAGCGGCCACCACCTCAGTAGCAGCGTTTTGAAACGCTGCTACGCGTTTCATGCGTATTGGAGCCATTAAGTCGAGCTTGGTTCATGGAATCGAGCCACAAGCTTGTCTCAGACTTTGGGGGTGTATTGGGACTCCATTTGGACGAATTTAGAAGCTTCTAGAACATCTACATAGTTGGAAGTGTGGAAGATACATGAACTTAAGTGGATAAGATGAACCTTGATTGTGTAGGGGGTTTGAATAGAGGTTGGTGGCTCCAATTTCGAGCTTGACCATCATAAACCTTTTGTGGCTTTCCCGGGTACATTAAGGCAACCATTGGGACTGCATTCCCTCCTTAATCTATACAAAATCAGCCTAAACACTCCACCAAAACATCTAATCCGAAAATCAACATTCCTTTGAGTGTTAGGTGAGTTGTGTTGAGAGTTCTTCCATTCCAAGGAGTGTTGGACGAATCCAAGGAATCCCAAGCCATTTCTCAAGTGTTGGTAAGGCATCTAGTTCATTCCTAGTCCTTAAACTCGGATCTTTTCTCTTCTCATTAGGAAATTTCTTCTACGTCTCTCAAATAGGGTCATTCGGTTGAAGGAGTGTTCGTGGGGACTGTTTTGGCCGATTTCCAAGCAACCACCAAAAGAGTTTTCGATCTTAATCTCTTACCAAGTAAGTTACTGTTGTGCCTTTCAAATTTTAGAGTTTTTGGTTGAGTATTCATGGAGAAACAACTCGAATTCCATTCCTTGTCAAATCTGTGATTTAGGGTTTCTTCAGGATAGTTTCTTTTGTTCATCCTTGTTCGCCTAGATCCGTTCGTTTTTGAAAAACGTTTCTAAATAAAAAATGTTCCTAACACTTTAAAGATGATCTCTGTAAATTTTCATAATTTTTGGACATGATTTGGGCGACGAAAAAGCATCTGGTATTTTCTGAGTTTATGATGACAGTTTTAATATCATGGTGTAGACAGATTTTTTTGTTCGTATTACTCCTAGTTACGATCGTTTTTTATGGTTATTTTCTTCATTAAAGTTGTTCATTTATGTGTCTAGTTTATCCCTGTAAAATTTCAGAATTTTTGAATCATTCTTGGAATTGTTATGATTTTCTAAAGGAACTGTGGTCGAAGTAGACAGTAAACTCCTATGCTTTGAAAAATGAATTCTGAAATGATTTTTTTAAGCCACTTAGAGTCAGATTTGGAAGTAGCTTATTTCTATGAAAAATGTTCAATTGGGAGTTTTCTAACTCCTATAAAAATTTCGGAATTTTTGAAAATGTTTTACTAAGTTTCCAAATTCAATTTCTAAAACTGCCAGTGGCGATTCTTTGTCGGTAAAATTGCACTTATGTATTTTGATGATGTACGAGTCGATTGACACTCGTTTTTGAAAATATATGATATCTGGAATTATGTGGTATTGTAAAGTGTGAAATTATGACTTTTAAACTTTGTAAGTTTTGATCGAGTGGGATGCCCGACGTTTTAGATGGTAAGTGCACTTGGCGTGAGCTCGTTGGGCCGCCCCCTCTTTTTGTGTGGCCAAAACGGCGCATATGATATTGTGGTTTCGTGTTAATAAGAGTCTATACTCCTAGATGTATCCGTATGGGTTGTCTAGGGCTCCGGAGCGGTCTGTATAGGGTCACTGCTTTCACATCCCTCGTGGGTACGAGTCCCAGAGGTGGGTTGATTCGAAAGGGCTTAGGCCTAGAATCGTATTAATGGAGGCCTTGTGGGTGTAAGTCCCCAAGGTCATATTTGGTGTCCTCGATCAAAATGAGCATTCGTAATGGTGTAATTGGTAAAGTGAAAGAATTTTCGTAAATTATTTTTCTCGCTTATTTTAAAGATTAAATTCCTATCTTTTATTACTCTTCTAAAAACTTTAAATTTTGTTATGCTATACATTAACTTACGCAGTACCGTTTGTACTGATAATTTGTTGTTTTCCATTTTTCGCAGAGTAAGTCATGGCACGACGGGATGGGATTTTTCGAAGAAATAACTTGTCGCATTTATTTTACTTTAAATTTCTCGTATTGGACTTGGAACGTTGAACTTTGGTTTTTGGCCGTCTGTTTGGCCCTATTTTGCTTCCGCACTGCTATTACTTAGTTTATGCATGTGATACTCTGAATTGATTTTACTTCGGGCACATTTGAATGGATTTTAAATTGTTTTGAAATTTGGTACAACTTAGCCTTAGCATTTTTCTGGATAAGCTCGACTTGGTTCGTGTCTTGTTTAGAAAGGTGTGGCGGTAATGCCCTGGCCTGGGTGATCAAATCCGGGGTGTTACAAAGTGGTATCAGAGCCCGAAGATTTTAAAGCTATTATTTTTCGGCCCACTATAGAGGCCCAAATTATTCAATATTATTTTTAAGCATTTTGAGTATTATTTCCATGGAAAAAGGAATTTTTATTTTTTAAAACCCATGGAAAAGTATATCTCGAAAATTCGACGTCTTAAAATTAGTACTATTTTGGGAGGGAATCATGTGCATTAACGAAATTATTATTTTTATGTGGCAAATCCCTTAATGTAAAAATTTGCATGTTAGATGGCCGACCCAAAACTCTATCATGCGCTTGTTATGCTCTATGTCCGATATCACGCATGAGCTTCGCCACATTACTAGGGATGCCGCGAATGATAGGAATAGGATTGTAGCAATGGAAGAGAGGATGGATGCGATGACTATTAGGACTAACCAGATTGCCGCACACCACGACGCTCTGTCAGCTGAGTTTGAGGATTGCCGTCACCATGTGCACATGTTGCAGGGACGCATATTTGCTTTGGAGGAGGTAATAGTTGGGCTGCAAAACCAGCTCAACCCTAAGCCAGAGATGGAAGAAGAGGAGGAATTTGACCCGGATGAGTTTATCAACATTGTAGACGAGGATCCCGAGGAGGTCGTGGAGAACCTCCACTGCCTCTGGACACTGACGAGGAGATTGAGGCCGATCATAGGATGCTCGGCTACTCCCCGGATTACTTGCTTTAGGTGTTGCACGCGATTTCCGAGATGGACTTCTTTACTTGCTTTTACTAGTTTTCTGATTCCGTACATTGCGTATTAGTGTTATCACATCTTGTTACCGTATCGTTATCACATTTTACGTAGTGGTAACTTAGTAGTAAATCATGATGTAATCCTCGCTATCAAAGCATTATTATCTATTGGAATTTCGTACTTAGTGTTCTTCCTTTCTTGCCATTTCGGTTTCCTTTCGCACCTAGAGTTTTGGAGATAGAATTCTGATCATAGTCTAACTCGACTATTAACCTTCATCTAACCACGAATCTAACCTCTGCATACTTGGTCATCAGAATGCCGCCCAGAGGAAGACCCCGAGCTGAGATTCCAGGGAACGTTAATGCTCCAGTTGGTGCAAACCCGCCGAATCCAGAAGGTCAACCTAATCCTGCTCCTAACGCAATGGATGAACGACTGAGGACAGTTGACAAGTCCTCATTGCCTTAGGAAACGCGGAAGTTAATCGAGCACAGGCAGCAGTGCCACCCCCAGCAGCTCGAATAAATTACTTGGCGATGGTAAATCCTTACCAGCCGCCCCACTATGAGGGACAGGAGGATCCCGCAAAGCTGGAAGACTGGATCAGGACTTTTGACAAGCTGCTAAATGCTGTCAGGTGTCCCGAAAACGAGAAAGTTGGAGTGGCCGTATACTATTTAAGTGGAGAAGCTGACGAATGGTGGCAAAACCACCAAGAAGGGCTTGCCGATGGCGAACACGCCTATTTCTGGGAAGAATTTAAGGAGATGATGAGGGAAAGGTTCTATCCCCTCAGTACAAAAACTGCTAAGTACGAGGAATTCATTAATCTCCGTCAAGGCACCCAGACAGTTCAAGAATACTACGCAAAGTTTAAGGAGCTCGTCCATTTCGCTCCAAGACTGGTACCGACTGATGCTGACAAGGCCCAGAAGTTTGAAATGGGGCTGAACCTCAGCATCAGAGAGATCTTAGTTGGCGGACAGCACACAAC
The DNA here is from genome assembly GCA_030278955.1 of Hygrophila difformis. Lineage (NCBI taxonomy): Eukaryota > Viridiplantae > Streptophyta > Magnoliopsida > Lamiales > Acanthaceae > Hygrophila > Hygrophila difformis. The sequence goes on along the minus strand of JAOANR010000008.1, from coordinate 45,134,736 downwards.
TCTGTAGGCTGTTTACGATCGTGCAGTGGCAATTGCACGAGTACAACAGCTGAAGCGCAAGGACCATGGAGAGACGAGCAAGGGCCTAAACAACTTTGATAAGAAGAACCGGAACAATAACACTGGGAATCACTTCAGAAGGGGAAATGACCAAGGAAGAAATGATGGTCAGAGGAAGCCAGATAACAGAGAGTTTAATCAAGGAGGCCAAGGAAACCGGAGGCCGGATAACCAGGGCGCCTTCATACCCAGATGCCAGAAGTGCGACATTCCGCACTTGGTGCGTGAATGCCCAAGACCGGGGCATTGTTACCGGTGTGGCCGAGAAGGCCATATGAAAAAGGAGTGCTGGACGAGGGAGGACCGCATTGACAAGAGGTTGGACCTGTTGAACCGCCCTCAGGGAAACAGGCCAGCTGGGCCAAACCAGCAGAACAACCAAGGACAGAGGTTCCCGCAGGCACAGAGGCCACCTCAGAATCCAAACCAGCATGGAAATCAAGGCAGGCCAGTAGGACGCCTGAATGTGATCAATCAAGCGGACTTAGCTGCTCAAGGCGATGTGATCGAAGGTACGTTTACTGCTTTAAGCGTACCTGTCAAGGTCTTATTTGACTCAGGAGCGAGTTGCTCTTTGATTTCCACGAGAATTATATCTTCGTTAGATCTACCAGCGCCGAATAACATTAACTTAGGAATCCAATTACCATCGGGCAAGGTAGTATCGTGCTCCAAACGACACGACGGGATCCCGATAGTAATCAAAAACACTGAATTCTTTGCGAATCTCATAGAATTTGACCTTAAGGATTTCGACATCATCTTGGGAATGGACTGGTTGACGCGATACAAGGCTATTATTGAGTGCCAAAAGCAGAAGATCTCGTTGGCGAAGAGTCGTGGGAAGAAGGTCATTTACTACATGCAGCCTCAGAAGAAGGGTGCCGAGGTAGTAAATGCAGTAAAGTTCTGCAATCTCATGCAGAAGGGATACCAACTGTACGCATGCTACGTGCATAATCTGAAAGGCGAAGAGAGCAAGATCGACAGTATCCCCGTCGTGAACGAATACCCAGACGTCTTTCCGGAAGATATCCCAGGAATGCCTCCTGAGCGGGAAGTTGAGTTCACGATCGATCTCGTACGTGGAATCGAACCGGTGTCGAAGGCACCATATCGCATGGCGCCTGCGGAGATGAAGGAGCTGAAAGAACAACTCGAGGAGTTGTTATCAAAAGGATACATTCGGCCGAGCACATCCCCATGGGGAGCACCAGTCCTGTTCGTGAAAAAGAAGGATGGCGGACTCCGATTGTGCATCGACTACAGAGGTCTTAATCAAGTGACGATTAAGAACAAGTAACCGCTACCTAGGATCGAAGATCTCTTCGATCAGCTGAAAGAAGCGTCGGTATTTTCAAAAGTTGATCTGAGGTCGGGATACCACCAACTGCGTATCGCCGAGAAAGATATACCCAAGACAGCTTTCCGAACAAGATATGGACACTACGAATTCACCGTAATGTCCTTCGGTCTGACTAATGCTCCCGCAGTATTCATGAACCTCATGAATAGTGTTTTCCGAGAGTTACTAGACTCATGTGTTGTCGTATTCATCGATGACATCCTAGTTTACTCAAGGAATGAAGAAGAGCATCGAAGACATTTGCACCAAGTACTCGGACTTTTGAGGAAGAATCAACTCTACGCGAAGCTGTCAAAGTGCGAGTTTTGGAAGAAAGAAGTCGCCTTTCTAGGTCATATAGTATCGGCTAAAGGAGTATCAGTCGACCCGGCAAAGATATCGGCAGTGTCTGATTGGCCGGCACCAACAAACCAGACTGAGGTAAGAAGTTTCCTAGGACTAGCCGGATACTACCGAAGATTTGTGAAAGACTTTTCAAAAATTGCGAGACCGATGACCCAATTGCTGAAGAAAGGATTGAGGTTTGAATGGTCAGCTGAGTGTGAGCAGTCATTCCATGAGCTTAAGGGGAGACTCACATCAGCACCGGTCTTGGCATTGCCATCAGAAACTGAGGATTATGAGGTGTACAGCGACGCCTCGAAAGAAGGTCATGGTTGCGTGCTAATGCAAAACCAAAGGGTGATTGCTTATGCATCAAGGCAACTCAAGCCACACGAAGGAAACTACCCGACACATGATCTGGAACTAGCAGCGGTAGTGTTCGCTCTTAAGATCTGGCGACACTACCTATATGGACGAACTTGTCGGATGTTTACAGATCACAAGAGCCTCAAGTATATATTTACTCAGAAAGAGTTAAATATGAGGCAGAGGAGATGGCTCGAGCTGATCAAGGATTACGATCTGGATATAGCCTACCATGAAGGCAAGGCGAACGTCGTTGCGGACGCTTTGAGTCGCAAGACGAGGCACACGGCGAACACACTCATTCTACCTTCGGGACTGTATATGGACCTAGCTAAGTTGGATACTGAACTAGTCCATTATGGGACCGTGGTAGAGACAGTGAACGCCATAACATTTGAATCTACCGTATTTGACGAGATTAGAGAAGCCCAACCGGACGACGAGAATCTCCAGAGAATCAAAGAAAAGTTAGGTGAGGGAAAGGCGGTAGGATTCACGATCCATGAGGACGGAAGTATCCGTTTTAAAGGAAGATGGTGCGTTCCTCATAAGTGCGAGGAACTGAAGAGAAAACTCATGGAAGAAGGCCACAGTACACCTTATTCAGTCCACCCTGGTGGGGATAAGTTGTACAAGGACTTAAAGAAAATCTACTAGTGGCCGTGGATGAAGAAGGATGTCGCCGACTTTGTGGCTAAGTGCATAACCTGCCAGAAGGTGAAGGCAGTGAGGCAATAGCCACTAGGGTTGGTAAAGCCATTGGAGATCCCAAGCTGGAAATGGGACAGCATCTCCATGGATTTTGTTTCGGGGTTACCAAGATCTCCCCGAGGAATGAATAAAATTTGGGTAATAGTTGATCGGTTAACAAAGACCGCCATTTTCATACCAATGAAGGAAAATTGGTCGATGGATCAACTAGCTAAGGCATACATCGAGAATGTGGTCTGAAGGCACGGAGTACCGCACGATATTATCTCAGACCGAGATAGTAGGTTCGTCTCCAACTTCTGGACTAAACTACAAGAAGCCCTAGGAACCCAAATCAAGATGAGCACAACATTTCATCCAATGACGGACGGTCAGACTGAGCGCACGATTCAGACGCTTGAGGACATGCTAAGAGCGTGCGTACTCGAATTCAAGGGAAGTTGGGAAGACCACTTGCCGTTGATTGAATTCTCGTACAACAACAGTCATCACGCTAGCATTGGCATGGCACCGTTCGAAGCGCTTTATGGACGAAAGTGCCGTAGTCCGTTGTGCTGGACGAAAGATGATAATTCGATAGTTGTTGAACCGCAACTCATTGAGGATATGAACAGAAAAATCAAGGTGGTTCAACAGAAAATGAAGGCCGCACAAGACAGGCAGAAGATTTACGCCGACACTAGGCGGCAAGAGTTGGAATTTGAGGTGGGAGACAAGGTCATGCTGAAAGTGTCGCCCATGAAGGGGGTGATGCGATTCGGTAAACGAGGAAAGCTGAGTCCTCGCTACATCGGTCCGTACGAGATTCTGGATCGCGTAGGTACCTTGGCTTATCGTTTGGCACTTCCACCAAAATTGTCGCGAGTGCACAACGTATTTCACGTTTCTCAATTGAAGAAATACGTGCACGACCCAACTCATGTTTTGCAACCCGACGTGTTTGAGCTAGATGATGACCTGACATACGAGGAGTATCCGATCGAGATACTTGATGTCAAGGAAAGGGTCACAAGGAACAAGACTGTGAAGATGGTGAAGGTCTTATGGTCAAATCATGGCACTGAGGAAGCGACGTGGGAATTGGAGGCGGATATGAAGCAGAAATATCCCAAACTTTTCCAAAGCGACTCAGGAGCTGTTATGGGGGCATAACTGCAGCCCTAAGGGGGAGAGGATGTGATACCCCGCACGAGAGTCGTCGCATACGAGGTAAGAATTTTAAATTACAAGCCTCAATAATTTCTGTGTGCCAATTATTTTCCGAAGTACGACCCAACTTCGAGGATGAAGTTGATTTCTAAGGGGGGTAGACTGTAATACCCGAGAAATCAACATCGAGTATTAAATCCGAAAATTAATTAATTGGATTAACTATCGCAACCGAAATAATTTCGAGAGAGCGGAATTAAACATTTTTCGGACGATAGCAACTCGAAGAGAGTTATCGGATTATCCAACAATCATGGATAATCCATGTATGATTTTTAGAAATTAAAAATCATATTTAAAAAAAAAGGGGGGGGGAGAGAAAGGCCGCAGCCTGGTGGTGGCGCGGTGGTCGCGCGGTGGCGCGCCACCAGCGCGCCACCACCTCAGTAGCAGCGTTTTGAAACGCTGCTACGCGTTTCATGCGTATTGGAGCCATTAAGTCGAGCTTGGTTCATGGAATCGAGCCACAAGCTTGTCTCAGACTTTGGGGGTGTATTGGGACTCCATTTGGACGAATTTAGAAGCTTCTAGAACATCTACATAGTTGGAAGTGTGGAGGATACATGAACTTAAGTGGATAAGATGAACCTTGATTGTGTAGGGGGTTTGAATAGAGGTTGGTGGCTCCAATTTCGAGCTTGACCATCATAAACCTTTTGTGGCTTTCCCAGGTACATTAAGGCAACCATTGGGACTGCATTCCCTCCTTAATCTATCCAAAATCAGCCTAAACACTCCACCAAAACATCTAATCCGAAAATCAACATTCCTTTGAGTGTTAGGTGAGTTGTGTTGAGAGTTCTTCCATTCCAAGGAGTGTTGGGCGAATCCAAGGAATCCCAAGCCATTCCTCAAGTGTTGGTAAGGCCTCTAGTTCATTCCTAGTCCTTAAACTCGGATCTTTTCTCTTCTCATTAGGAAACTTCTTCTACGTCTCTCAAATAGGGTCATTCGGTTGAAGGAGTGTTCGTGGGGACTGTTTTGGCCGATTTCCAAGCAACCACCAAAGGATTTTTCGATCTTAATCTCTTACCAAGTGGTTAGTGTTGTGCCTTTCAAATTTTAGAGTTTTTGGTTGAGTATTCATGGAGAAACAACTCGAATTCCATTCCTTGTCAAATCTGTGATTTAGGGTTTCTTCAGGATAGTTTCTTTTGTTCATCCTTGTTCGCCTAGATCCGTTCGTTTTTGGGAAAATGTTTCTAAATGAAAAATGTTCCTAACACTTTAAAGATGATCTCTGTAAATTTTCATAATTTTTGGACATGATTTTGGTGACGAAAAAGCATCTGGTATTTTCTGAGTTTATGATGACAGTTTTAATATCATGGTGTAGACAGATTTTGTTGTTCGTATTACTCCTAGTTACGATCGTTTTTTATGGTTATTTTCTTCATGAAAGTTGTTCAGTTATGTGTCTAGTTTATCCCTGTAAAATTCCAGAAATTTTGAATCAATTTTGGAATTGTTATGATTTTCTAAAGGAACTGTGGTCGAAGTAGACAGTAAACTCCTATGCTTTGAAAAATGAATTCTGAAATGATTTTTTTAAGCCACTTAGAGTCCGATTTGGAAGTAGCTTATTTCTATGAAAAATGTTCAATTGGGAGTTTTCTAACTCCTGTAAAAATTTCGGAATTTTTGAAAATGTTTTACTAAGTTTCCAAATTCGATTTCTGAAACTGCCAGTGGCGATTCTTTGTCGGTAAAATTGCACTTATGTATTTTGATGATGTACGAGTCGATTGACACTCATTTTTGAAAATATATGATATCTGGAATTATGTGGTATTGTAAAGTGTGAAATTATGACTTTTAAACTTTGTAAGTTTTGATCGAGTTGGATGCCCGACGTTTTAGAGGGTAAGTGCACTTGGCGTGAGCTCGTTGGGCCGCCCCTCTTTTTGTGTGGCCAAAACGGCGCATATGATATTGTGGTTTCGTGTTAGTAAGAGTCTATACTCCTAGATGTATCCGTATGGGTTGTCTAGGGCTCCGGAGCGGTCTGTATAGGGTCACTGCTTTCACATCCCTCGTGGGTACGAGTCCCAGAGGTGGGTTGATTCGAAAGGGCTTAGGCCTAGAATCGTATTAATGGAGGCCTTGTGGGTGTAAGTCCCCAAGGTCATATTTGGTGTCCTCGATCAAAATGAGCATTGGTAATGGTGTAATTGGTAAAGTGAAAGAATTTCCGTAAATTATTTTTCTCGCTTATTTTAAAGATTAAATTCCTATCTTTTATTACTCTTCTAAAAACTTTAATTTTTGTTATGCTATACATTAACTTACGCAGTACCGTTTGTACTGATAATTTGTTGTTTTCCATTTTTCGCAGAGTAAGTCATGGCACGACGGGATGGGATTTTTCGAAGAAATAACTTGTCGCATTTATTTTACTTTAAATTTCTCGTATTGGACTTGGAACGTTGAACTTTGGTTTTTGGCCGTCTGTTTGGCCCTATTTTGCTTCCGCACTGCTATTACTTAGTTTATGCATGTGATACTCTGAATTGATTTTACTTCGGGCATATTTGAATGGATTTTAAATTGTTTTGAAATTTGGTACAACTTAGCCTTAGCATTTTTCTGGATAAGCTCGACTTGGTTCGTGTCTTGTTTAGAAAGGTGTGGCGGTAATGCCCTGGCCTGGGTGATCAAATCCGGGGTATTACAAACACGAAATCAATTTCAAGTCGAAATAGATTTAAGATAGGAATTATAATCCGAGAATGACCCGAAAAATCGAGCCCGAAAACGTAGGAGGACAGAAGTCCGAAAGAGAGGAGAAAAAGGCCCGACGGATCGCACGGCCCGGCACGGACCGCAGCCCAGCCGGAGCCCGCGCGGTGGCCGCGCGGTCTAAGCCCCCAAACCGCGCCGGGACCGCGCCACTACAGAGGAAGCTACACACTTGCACGATTTCGGCGATTTCTTGCCATATTTTTGACCCCCGGCTATGGAAACTCAATCACAATTCGGGGGAAGGAATTTTGGACAATTTTGATGGATCCCATACCCTATAATCAGACTTTTAAACCCTAATCTACTCACAAAGGCAGCCCCCATTCCTCTCAATCTCTTCAAACTTCTTCCAAACCCGAAATCACCAACTTCGAACTTTCCGATCACTTTCCGGCGACGAAAATCGACGGAGGAGGCGTGGAGAACAAGATCTTTGGTATTCCAGATTGTGGTAAGTCGTTCATAGGTTTTCGTTTAAGTTTTCGAACCCGAAAACCCGATCTAACATTGGATTTCTTCTTTCAATTCGAATTCGTGGCCAAAGTTGGAAGCTTCGCGTTGAGGAGATCCGTTCGTAGCCATCCGTAGATTCCGGACGAACCAAGGGCTGTTTAGAACTCATACTATGTAAGTTAATTCTTACATACGGTTTTTGGTGGCTAAACATCGACCAAACATAAGATTCAACTCAAGAAATTAATAAAATCTGCCAAAAGAGGTTTCACACGCGTGCAACGTTTTTGGATGAATTTTTCGAACCCTTAAAATTCTTCAAACGAGAAAACTCAAAATATAAAAAGTGTTCTTAGACATAGATATACATGCTGTAAAATTTTCATAATTTTCCGTTAAGGTTTAATGCCCGAAATCCGAGTCTGAACACCTCTGAATAATTTTCGAACTTGGAACTTTGGCAGATTTGAATCTCGAACTTGTTAGTCATTTTGACCTTGGATATAGGCCGAATTAGGACTTGTGTTAAACATGAAGTTTGTAGATCAATGAGTCGTGGATACCTCTGTAAAATTTCACACATTTTCATTAAGATTTGCTACCCTAAATCGAGTCGAACATATTCTGTTGTGCATGAACCTTTTGAAAACTAAGACAGATTATATGATCGAACTTGTTGTGCATTTTTCTATCAATTGTGGTCAAAACTAATCTTTGGTGTAAACATAAAAGTTGTAGATAAATGTCTTGAGAACATGCCTGTAAAATTTCGTGTATTTTCTTTAACGTTTGGATAGTCAAAACCCGTTTTGAATACACTGTGTCCGAGAAGGAAAAGTCGACAGATTTTTAAACCGAACTTAGTTGATTAATCTGACTTGCTCCGTGATGAATTTGTATAATTTGCCTCTAATAAAACTTGTTTATTTTGGTGTCTTTTAAGGGCCTGTAAAATTTCATAAATTTTGGAGGTCGTTTGCTATGTCAAAAACTCTTTTGAAAATCAGTGCGTTGTGTAGACAATTATGACAGATTTTGGCTTCTGTAAAGATTGTAAAATTTCACCCGTTTCCTCACATAATTTTGAAAAACTTAAAACACGAAAATTGTTTGTTAGCGTGTTTTTGATCTACTGTAGAAATTTGAAGTCGATTGCCTTTGAAATGAAATTTTAAACTGAGATGGCGTAAACTATGGCAATGGCTTGGTTGAATGATTGAAAAACTCGTCTTTTGAGAAACACATGATTTGCGAGATATGTCTAAACAAATAAAAACATTTTTCTAAATTCTTTTAAAACATTGATGATTTGTGGCCAAGTTAGATACTATCAATATTGACTATGTAGCTTGTGGACATAAGGGCCCAAGCGTATGTCTGGCGGACGTAAGAGCCCTAACGCGATATTGATTATGTGACTTGTTGACATAAGGGCCCAAGCGTATGACTAGCGGACGTAAGGGCCCTAATGAAATATTGACCATGAGGCTAGTGGACATAAGAGCCCTAGCGAATGGTAATCTATAAAAGAAACGAAACGAGAAATTTATAAGAGATTCGATTAAATCCTTGCTAGATTGTGTTTTGGCTTATATCAATTTATTTAATCGCCTTGCAAGTTATGTGATTATTTGGTGTGCATACCTTTGATCTTTACAATTAAATTCCATTATCTTGACGAGTTAATTTATATAGTGTCTGTAAACATGCTAAATGTAAGTCAACTCTTTCTTAAATAATTAAAGGCTTTGAAATCCCATTATTGTATGCTAAGGGTTAACTTACTCAGCATGTTTATGCTGACAAACCGTTGCTCTCTTTTTCTTTTCAGAGTATGAGGCTTACACATGAGCATAGCATGCATTGGGATTTTGGGAACGTTTACTCGCGTTTTTATACATGACTTGCATAACGGGCCTGTATAACCCGTGTTTTGGCCGTGTTGCCCCTATTTATATTTCCGCTGCTATACCTATATTTAAATATTACTTTCCGCTGCAACTTAGATAATACTATGTAATGATTTTTGTTATATATTTATAAATAGGCTATTTGAAATGTTTAAATTCTGAAAAACCATAGTCTTGCATCTCTCTAACAAGCTCGGAGAAACCGCATCTTGCTAGGGAGGTGTGGCGGTGACATCCCGGCCTGGGTTATCAAATCCGGGGTGTTACAGTTTGGTTCCCATAAAATAATAGAAAATTTCCCAAAACAAAAAATGGGAATCGGACATAAATTTAAGCTTGAGAAAAGCTTAAAATGTCGTTATCAGAAATAAATCTCCAAAATATAGGTTTGAATTAATATGCAGTAATTGATTCAAGATTAAAAATATTAAACTCCTAAGTTTCCCGCGATCCATATATGAAGTAGCGCGCTAGGAACTATAATCATAGGGTGTTTTCCATATTGATATTAAGAGGATCCTTTATTGCGCGTATCAAATAAAATTATAATGCGTACAATAGTGCACAATGTATGTATTTTCCCTCTATTATAGTGTAAATGATATAAGTATATGTATAAAGAAATTATTTTCAACACATCAACTTATGATTGAGGCGTTCATTAAAAGTCTCGCGCGGTATTTTGCACTTCATCATAAAGATGAGACGAGTAGCAAGGATAGTGTGCGGGAAGTGAAAATGTAATGTGAAGTTAAATTCCTACACGCTTTATCCTCGTTATCGCACATCATCGTGTAAAGGATGAGGCGTGTTTGGATATGGCGTTTAAGTTTGTGTATTAAGATTTCAACACTCTAACTTTAAGTGATTATTGTGCTTCATCTGATGTTGTGCAGGTCACTTTTAGACAGAGTGTGGAAATTTTCATATTGAAATGTAGTAAAATATCAAACACAAGAAATTAAAGAGTAAAAAGTTTAATTGTTTAAAGTTTATTTCATAAGAGTAAAAATTTGTTTAAGTTCTAATGCAATAATATAAAAGTTGACAGCAAATAAATGTAAAAATAAAATTAAAACAAAGAAATTTAAAATTTAAAATATTAAAAATAAAAATGAAAACATGTTTGTAATGTTGTAAAACATGTCATCATTATATAAAAGTGAAATTGTATAATGATTTAGCAATTTCCAATGTCTAAAAAGATCAATTTAAGCTAAATTAATAATTTTATAAAGATTAAACATGTGACAATCCCCTATTTTTCATAATTTGTATAGAACGAACTTCATGGAAGCTAATTATTATGTCTAACATTCTGCAATCATTACTTTAGACATAGATTCGAGTCTTTCCCAAGCATACAAATTATTCTAAAATGATCATACGACACACTTTCATTTCTCAAATCATCGTGTACATGCTAGAATCCATAACTAATGTTTTTTATTCCTACAACAAGTACTAAAATCATATTATAAGTTAATATCTCCCGATTTAAGCAAGCAATAATCATAAAAATCATATTCTAACATTCAAATTATGCAGATGCAGAACAAGTGCAGACAATAATAATCTAAGCATAAAATATATTAATACTTTCATAATAGTAATAATTCATACTTCAACGTGATCCTGAACTCCCGTTCTAGAATCCTTCTAACACGAACAACATAGAAATCCATCTACAAACATGAAAAACACATTTAGATGCAAATCTTAAATATTACAAAGCAAGAAAAAGAATAACAACACCTAAAACGTGTATAACGTAATCCACTTGATGATTTGATCCGCCCTTCGGCATGATTTTGTGTTTTCTTGGTGTTATAATCTTCTTCCTTAAGTTCCTGATGTATTTCTGTCAAGTTCTGTTTGAAATCTGACGAAAAATGAGTGCAAAGAGGCCTTAAAATCGTGTTTGGGAAGTTAGAAAACTTCTAAACTGCAGTTTTGGCGCGCAAGGTGGCGCTTGAGCTTGGTTTTAGGCACTGAAATGAAGACTGGCGCGTCCTTGAAAATCCACTAAGTGTTAAAGCTCAAAAATGGCACTCCAGGTAAAGTTTAGGCGCCATTGTGAAGGATGCAACATAATTCTGAAATTTTCTAACACTGGAAACGGCGCATAAACTGGCGCATGAGGCCCTATTTAGACGCCACACTTTATAACGTAGCCCCTGGACACAATTTTCCGTCTTCAAATTTTGAAACAACAATGCAACAAGTTTAGGTTTGGCAAAGTCTTATTAAAATATAGAAAAACATAGTTCACCCTAAATAAGCTAAATCTAACCATAATAATTTGAAAACATAAACACAATAAATATACTCTAAAAAGATTAAAATGAGGTAAAATGCATGCAAATTGGACATATTTTGGTGCAATTTAAGCTCATGTGGTTTCACATGGTGCATCAGCTTGACATTCTCTGTGTTTCATTTAGAATAGATAGACATTCTAGGTCATTATACTTCATGCATCATGCATCTTTTTTTTTTGGAGAACATGACATTTTATTGCATCAATACCCGAAACACATTACAATCCACCGCACTAGATGATCTGCCTACCGCATTACAGCGCAGGCACTGGCCATCCTCAAAGCTAAACAAAAAACACATTCTCGACCATGAGAATTCTTATGACAGAAAATGAAAAAAGAAATAGGCCACACAGACCCCCAATCTTCCATACACATAGATTAAAGCCACACCTCAATTTTATCTGCTTGACCGGCTCCTAACCTCGCCCAATGATCCGCGACTTCATTTCGTTCTCGCCAAATATGTTTCAACTGGAACTCCCCTGGAAGGAATCTGTTCACTATTGAATTGACGTCTTTTTGGTACGTTTTTGTTTCCACCCATGCATCATGCATCTTATCATTGTTTTACAGTGTATTACATGGTTAAAGTACCGGTATGAGACGGTGTGATGTTTATTTTCTGTATTTATTTCATGTTCTTTATATTATTATTATTGGTATAGTATTATTGTTATTTACCCCATTTTATCATGCTATATCTAGTCCTTGTCAGTACGTTGTACTGGCACCTTGTTGTTGTCTATTTTATAGATCTTCATACGGATGGCGCAGAACCCGTTGATGGGTTACAAGTTGAGCAGACTAGTTAGGCTGCATTCCTTGTATTTATTATTTTGGAATAAATGTTATATGCTCTTGCCTGACCTTTGGGATTAGAATGTTTATTACTTCTTAGATGTGATCGGTGTGTCACATATGATTTATTTATTGCTTATTTATGGTATTGTGCCGGTGGCCATGTCATTTCATTATTTTAGGGCTTGCCGCCGGGATATGCTTTTGTTGGCATTTATTTCTGATATGTATGTTTGTGTTTGTACCTCGCTTCGTATTGACTGTATAAGCTGAGTGATCAATTGTTTAGAATAGTTAATAGTGACGTCACGAAAAATGTTTTAAAATTTCCGGGCGTTACACTTTTGATGCAAATTAAACTCCTGCAGTTCAAGTTTTGGATCAATCTATAAATGAGGGACATCTACTATCATCATATTTGAAGTGTATTCTTTTTTAAGTTCTAATGAACGACCGGTAATCAAATAAGGTATAAAATTGTTGGCTGGGATTAGCGAAGATAAACGTACATTGGTAGTTAATCGTCGGAAAGCCATAATCCATTTCGTCAGAGATATGGCATATTATCCTGCCGTAATGAAGAACATCACACAAAATCTATTTAGTGGTTGGCCCGACTTTGATTATGAGGATCGTGATGCTACGTGTGTTTACTGTGTTGCTACTCGAGAATACAACGTATTTGATCATTCGAATGCAGCATTGAATTATTTATTCTGAATCTTATTATTGATTTCCAATATTTTGATTATGTTTATTTTATTTATATTATATATCTTATTAGCATGTAATATATAATTTTCGATATCTACAGTTATTAAAAGATTGCTTATCTTCTATCTTAGTTGTATTTGGTATGTTTTAATTTTAATTTAGTTATTACCTTATTCATAATTTAAAATATATATATATATATGTATATATGATGAATAATATTATTTAATCAAAGTAAAAAGTATTAAGTGTTAAAAAAATAATACTTCCTCTATTTTTCTTATGTTTGCTACGGACCCACTCAGCACGCAGTCCAATGCATATTTTAAACCACTAATAACTCAAGTTCGGTACTAGTAGAAATTCTAAAAGTTCGATATTTAAAAACTACACTACTAGTAGAAATTCTAAAAGTTCGATATTTAAAAACTACACGGCGAGACTAATCTAACAAGATCCCACTTGACTATATTTAACTTGTATAACTATAATAAAATTTTAAGTTAAAGTGTATGTGTGAGCAGTACCAAAAACTCAAATGGAGCAATTTTAGAAAACGGAGGAAGTAATATGTTATAAATATTTCTTAATATAAGATAATTGTAATCAGAAATGTACGATTCTTGTGCATTTATAATTATTTATTATTATTTATGTCATTCTATATCAATCACCACTTACAATGTGCCTTTAAGTTGGGAATGTTAGTTCTTATCCACATTTATTTTTTATTTAATGTCATTTTTGTAAATAATTATTATTGAGATTGAAACATGAAATGCATTTAGTTTGATTCAATTGGTTTTTAATTGCAATAAAATTAAGGGCAGTCAATCGTTCAGTGAATTAATAAATTTTAAAATGATACCACTGATTTGTCCTCACCACTAACTAACCGGGAAAATAAATTATTATTATTATTATCTTAAGTGTACGTTTACAATTGTTTACCATTGCCTTTTCATTTCTGCATACAAATCGCTTTATTTCTCAATATCCCTTCTGCACGTCATCAATCGCCGCCTCCTTTTGTTCTTCCGTTTCAGTTAAAAGATATTCCTTCAATCGTTTGTGCCTTATAGCATTTCATTTCAAGTTCATCGTTGTTCTCTTCATAATCATCTTAAATAGTAGTAATATTGTATTTTTGTCATCTTTATATACAAACAGTATTTTCTGTGCAAAGGAGAACCGATTTTTGAAGCCCTGATTCATCGTATTTTTTCTTCGACGCTCAAAGGTATTTTCGTTTCATCAAACTCTATTTTAAATCATGCATGTTGTTTATATCGTTTGAAAAATTGTTATGTTAACTACGGTTTATACGCTTGATTGCCTGTGAGTGTCGATCTGTATTTATTGCGTTGTTCATGAATGTAGACGAAAATAATGTAATCTTTCCTTACCATTTGGGAGAAATCAAATTGTTTATGTTGTAAAATTGACGTCGTTTCCTTAATCTACTTCGTTTTGTTCTATAAGTTAAAACAATTTTTTTAATTTTTTTTTAAGGGAAGTTTGGATGGATAGTTCGGACATTAGGAGTGCCGATTCAAATGAATGTCCTGTTGTGCCACACATGTATTGTATTAAGAGTATAATTGACTTGCCAACTAATTTATTGGATGAGATAATGTCTAGAGTATCTTCTTTTTCTAATAAGGAGACGTTCTCCGCTGGAATGAGGTTTTGGTTTTTATGTTATTCATCTCATAGTATTTCACTAAATTATAATATGATGTACTTATTATTTAGGAGGTTGAATTACATTCATCCTAAGGTCAGGTGAATTGTATTATATGAGATGTTTAATTAATGTGGTAAAGGGACCTAAGAGTTTTCAGGATTTGCGGAATATTGATGTTGTTCAATACAGAACTTAGAGGAATGCTTGCTTTTCATTAAGCTTGCTGGATGATGATATTGAATACATTGATGCAAAGAAGGAAGCAAGTCAATGGGCCTCTGCACCTACCTTAAGAAATCTTTTTGTTTCTATTTTGCTGTCGTGTATTCTTACATCTCCTGGTGATATTTGGAAACAGTGTTGGCAATACATGTCCGATGATATTGTGTATTGAAATTGTGAGTTCTTAACACGTATTATGTTTTATATATGAACTGTAGTATTATGATAAACTCCTATATTATTTTTGTATACCAAAATATTTATTTAACCTAAAAATTTTGCTATATTGATTGCGGCTTCTAGCATGACAGATGCCGAGGTACAGAATCGTATATTAATTCTACTTGAAAATGCACTCAAGTGTGCTGGCATGACTTTCTGGGATTTTCTTATATTCCTTTGCCAACAGGAGAAATTTCCAACTCTGGTGAAAATATTCTTATTATGGATGAAATGTCCTATGATCGTGCATCAAAGAATGAAATATACACTAATTGTTTAGAGAAATGCCCAGCTGGGCAGCATCATGTACATGACACAGTGTTGCAGGCATGCAGAACAGGAAAAGGTGGTGTTTTTTTCCTTTATGTTACGGAGGTACGGGGAAAACATTTGTTTCGAATGGGTTGGCTGCTACATTAAGATCTAAAGGTGAAATTGTTCTTTGTGTTGCATCGAGTGGTCTTGCATCCTTATTATTGCCAGGAGAAAGAACATCTCACTCTTGATTCAAAATACCTATAGAGGTGACAAAAGATTCAATGTGTGGTATTTCACCTAGATCTGATCTTGCATGTCTAATTCAGAATGCAAATTTGATTATTTGGGATAAAGCTCCCATGACTCACAGCCATTGCTTTGAAGCACTTGACAGAACACTTAGAGACATTATGAGGCTGCAAAACAACAACAATATTAATCTACCATTTGGTGGGAAAACTATTGTATTTGGTGGTGATTTTTGACATAATTCTACATGTAGTTCCAAAAGGTTCCAAAAGGTAACGAGGAACAAATTGTAAATGCAAGTTTGAATTCATCAAAATTATGGAGCTTCTATACTGTCTTGAAGCTTACAGAGAATATGAGGCTTCGTTCCGCATCCACATCATATGATAGATTAGAATTGGACATGTTTTCGAAATAGTTATGTTCTCTTGGAGATGGTCTTCTGAGTAGAGAAATGATGGTGTAGCCGATGTTGAACTTCCTTTTGATTTAATTATTTGTTATGAAGATGATCCTGTTAAGGCAATTGTCTCCGCTATCTATCATTTGTAATTTTGATGACTGACTCGAATTATTTGAAAGAACTTGCAATACCTGCTCCTACAATGAAGGTTGTGGATGTCATTTAATCTTACATGATGTCTTTGAACAAAGAGGATAGTAGGATCTATCCAAGTGCAAACAAGGCATCTCCATCTGATGGTGGTTTATTAACATTCACTGAAATTCATATGCATGAATTCTTGAATTCTATAAGTTGCTCTGGCATGCCTGCATATATATTGATCCTCAAGGTGCGAACTCCGGTGATGCTGCTGAGGAACATTAATTCTACTAATGGTTTGTGCAATGGAATGAGGTTGGTTCTAACAAGATTGGGAAAAAATATCCTGGAGGGTGAGGTTTTAACCGGCGAAAAGTGGAGAAAGAGTGCTTATTCCATGCATAAATTTGACCTCGTCGGATCATAGGATACCCTTCAAATTTGAACGATGTCAATTTTTAATAATTGTTTGCTACGCTATGACTGTAAACAAGAGTCAAGATTAACGAGCATGTTGGAGTGTTCTTGAAGGATCCAGTTTTACCCATGGTCAGTTATATGTTGCTGCATCACGTGTAATAAGCGATCCGGTTTGAAATTTTTATTGTCCAAGGATTATTGTTATGAAAACAATTCCACATTAAATATTTTGTATAGAGAAATACTACAAAAGATTTGAATACAATTCATTCATTACAATTTCTGTTGTCATTTTTTTTTTTATATTTTCATTACATTTATCAATAATATATTTAATTATGTTACATAACAAATAATTTAATGTAATTTGTTATATATTCTTAAATATCATTATCTGTATACATTTTATATTTACATTATAAAATAATAATAATAATAATAATAATAATAATAATAATAATAATAATAATAATAATAATAATAATAGATTATATAAGTTTATATTATATGTTTTTAAAATTTATATCCTAGCAATTTGTGAAGGAGGGTGTACTAAGTATGATTGTAATAACTCATTTATTTTGTTTTATATTTTTATAATTCCTGTTTTTTTTTAAAGATTGTTATGGACCCACCCAACACGTAGTCCAATGCACATTTTAAAACATTAATTATTCAAATTCGATACATGTAAAAATTCTAAAAATTCGGTATTTAAAAACTAAAAGACGAGACGAATCTAACAAGATTTCACTTGGCTATATTTTAACTTGTTTAACCATGATAAAACTTTTAGTCAAAGTATATGAGCGAACTGTAGCCATTTGTCAAACGAGCTAACAAAAAAAACGGAGGAAATATGTATTAAAATGGGGCGAAGTGGGAATTGAAGATTTACCTTAATAGTCAAATTTCTCATAGGCCGGGAGTTCGAATCACCCGGCCCCCCTATCATTTTCTAAATTCCCACCGAAAAAATAAAAAAAAAAAAAAGGGGCCAAGTGGCCTATACATAGGTGTAAAAAAAAAGAAGGGGGCGGAGTGCGAGTCGGGAATAGGTAGGGTAAAGATAAACCCTAATATGTTGTAAAGTGTAAACCCTAAACGCACCAGATTGGAATCGTTGTAAATGGCGAAGAAGAGGGAGATGGAGAAGAAGGATAAGGAGAAGGAAGATGTGTCACAAGATCAACCGTCCAAATCCAATGGAGGAGGAGCCCATTCTGAAACTCCTGGGAAGTGTCCCAAAAAGAAGAGGAAGAAGTTCAAGGAGGGGAAAGATGACATACCCACCGTATCCATTGCTGTTCCTGGATCCATTCTTGATAATTGTCAGTCCCACGAACTCGCAACCCGTGTAACGTCTTGTGTTCCCTTCTATTTGTTTGTCATAATCCATTCAATTAGAATGCTATATTGTTATTGTTCACCCCTAAAATTGTTAATGCATTGCTTTAATTGATGCATAATTGAATTAATCCTTCTTTCTTTTCTCTTTCCAATTTTCAGGTAGCCGGACAGATTGCTCGTGCTGCTACAATCTTTCAAATTGATGAGGTCAATTTCTGAATTTCGTTGTCATGCAGTGATATTTCTTTGGAGGAGAAATTTTGATGTTTCAATTAGCTGTGAAAGTGTAGTTCTCAAAATACTCAATAGTCTTTGGTCGCATAATCACTGAAGGGTGCCAAGAGAATAGTGTAAATTGACTTCCTTAATATAATAATATTTGTCTAAGAATATATTATTGCTTTTAGTCTATACTAGCTTATAGTTTTGATTGCATTCTCGGTATGCCTAATCAATTTGTACCTTGTGTTTTTGTTCCTCTATAACGGAGTTTCTTTTTCCCCTTTTGATGTATTAAAGATCTGTTTTTCTGTCTTTTTTTTAGTGCAACATGAGTACATAACGGGCTGACAAATTTGGGACATGCACATGCCTTACGTAGCCCACTGGCAGTATGCCTTCTCTTAAATGCTAGTATGCTACACATGGGCTATCCTGCCAATTATTGTTTTTTGACAATTTGTATATTGGTGCTTCATTGAAGGCATGTATATCAGTGTAATGAGAAGTAAACTTATGAACACCAAAATGACCAAATACAGATGAGTGTTTTGACAATTGGGTTCTTGATTTTATGATAAAAGGTGGTGGTGTTTGATAGCAAGGGTACATCAGAGAATGCTACTGCAGAAATGATGGATAATGTTTCAGAAGAGCACGAGAATGGTGCATCTTTCCTTCTGAGAATCTTGAGGTATCTTGAGACTCCACAATATCTGAGAAAGAGTCTTTTCCCAAGACATCACAGTTTAAGGTTTGCTGTGAGTATCTGATAAAATTGCAGAGGTTTTTAATGAACAGAAATCCTTTATTATAATTCTAGTTAAAATCCATCTTATGTATATTTGCAGGGTCTCTTGCCACCACTGGATGCCCCACACCATGCCCGCAAGCATGAATGGACATCATACAGGGAAGGTAGCATAGTTTGCTTAGTTATAATGATTTCCTGTGCATGACTGACACTGTCATTTTAATTTTGTCACGATTATGACTTGGAATCATTTGCTGTTTATTGGGTATCTACCTGCTTGCCTGGGCTATTTTTGTTTATTTATATGTTGTTTGAAAAAAGCTTTATTTTATTTGATTCTGGTTTCTTTTTATGCTCTCTGCTTTTGAATAAAAAGATTATGCATGTGTATTTGAATAATTACTAAGGAAAATTGTCTTCATATGTTATATCAAGCACAAGGGATTTGATGTTTTTAACATTATTTTGTTTGTACAGTATGCCCCATTCCGTTTTTTCATGGAAACTTACACTTCCCCTGCGTGTAGTTTTCTTTTCCTGATCTTTTGCCCCTTATAGTGCTTCACTGGCATACAGAGTTTTCATCATATTCTTGTTGTGGTTCACTGGTTCTATGAATGGCATATGTCAAATGACAAGACATAATGCGTAGATAGAGTCAGATTTGTTTTTGTTGTTATGCTGGTAATCATCTTCGTTGACACAAATATATTCATATATTTTGTGCAAACGCTCGGGATATATTGCTTATGGTTGGTAATTCATTTAGTTATGTTTTCTATTTATAAATAAACTGCTAATGCCGGTAATCTTTAACCTTTCTAAGTTGCTTGGATTTTGATTGTTGCAGAGTCATGTTTATGTCTCACATATATGCAACGTACAAGCAGTCTGGTTCTTACAGCACTTTTATCTATGTGAAATGCATTGATGAAACTATGTCTCTCTGGATCATACTTTCTATAGGTGCAAAGGCTGTCTGGAGCTATGGTGCTTGGGCGCATTAAAAAAAAACACATTAAAAAATATATTATAGTAATTTCATATTCTGTATTCTGTATAGGGATTAATGGCGAATGGCACAGTGTTGCACAAACAAACTCTGCATGCCATGGCACACGCTGCACGCCATAGTGAAGATATTTAGAAAATGAAAACATACATGATAAATCCTTATTAAAATACATTCAATTCAAAATAATACACACTTAATCATCAATCCAAAGTAATAGTTGAAAAAACTTTCCAAATCGAAGTTTAGGACATTTGACTTCGAAAATAAAGCGCACACGTTTGAAAATGTAAAGCATCATCCATAATTCCATATGACTTCCGTAGTTTACGAGGGCCAAAAAACTACAAAAAGTACAACGAAAAAATTTAAGGATGCTTTCACTGAGGTTATGGCACTGCAGCTGCGCCCCATGCACCATGTCCCAAGGCACACCATTACAACTATGATATTATATATTCAAGATGTATTGGCAACAATAATAAGAATATAAAATAATTATTTAAGACTAAACAATACAAATTCTGCATTTCAAAAAATCAAAACTTTAAAATTCAACCAAAATACTGAATAGTGTTGCAAGTTCTAAAATAAAATATCAGTTTCCAATCATGAAAGTCAGTATGTTCTTCCCCCTAAACATTTGCCTTTTCATCCTCAATGTTTTCAACATGTGTATCAACCAACTGGATTGCTGGAGCCTTTGAGTTTGGTGATGTGTGGCTGAGGGAGAGCTACAGTTTTTGTGTTGGGACTTGGAAACAACATAGTGTAGGCTTTCCTAGTTTCGCTCATTAATCAATACGAAAACATATTTTAAATAATTCATAATTGAAACTATGGCCTCACTGAGGCACACCATTCACCTAGGTTCACGGTGCAGAGGCGTGTGCCATGTTGTGCTTTAGTGACATACACATACATCACTATATGGCATACGTATAACCATGCTCTGAACAATCTTCTACCATGTTTATTGTCTTTAAATAATTCAATTATGTATTTATGTCTGGGCAAATGATGGCTTACACTTGATCGCTGAACTTCAGGTAAGTTTCATGTTGATGACATATATTAGCTGATGCCCAATGTACTACAAAAATAGCTTCTCATTATCACTTATATTATCCCTACATGCCTTGATGATCCCAATCTTTAAGAAATCCTTACGTTTTGGATTACATGATGATTTTATCTCTGAAGTAAAGCAAAGTGAACTTTGAACAAATCATCATGGCCATGTTATCATTATTGATACTTCTAAATCTTTAATTGGCTCTTGGACAACATTTTGAAGTGTAACACGGTTAGGGGGATATTGAACTCTTTTTTCTCTTTTTTTTTTTTTTTTTTTTATTAAGGGTCACCTGTAAACCATTTTTATAACATGGACCATGTGGATTTTACCTTTGTACATTTATCGCATGTGCTTTGATGGCCTCTTGTTTAGGTGCATGGCATGCCAACCCAAGATGACCAACTTGACCAATTCTTTCGTCATTCTTATTGATAACTTTCCGTCTAATAATTTACCTATCTTTCTATTGATTCTTAGGCTGTGTTTGGTACAAAATGCTAGCGTTTAGCATTTTAACTTTAAAAATTACTATAAATAATAAATACTTTCCATTCTAATAGTCAAATTCTAAATTCCACCGCTAAACTCTAAGCTCTATGCATCCTTAACTTTTAACTTTTCAAACTCTAATCTCTAAACTCTAATTTTGAACTCAAACACTAAACACGATTATTCAAAAGTATCCTAATTAAAACTATTTTTAACCGTTAATTTCAAATTTCAAACTCTAAACTCCAAACTCTAATTATTTCCCAAACATAGCCTTACTAACTTGAGTTTTTCATTTTTGTCATGTTTCTTTCATTGCCAATGTTCATTTATAGTAATGTTTTTTTTTATCATGCATTTTTTGCCCTGTCTTTTTTAATTAACTTCCATTAATCATTATCTCTTGTTGCCTATAGACAATCTTTAGTAGAATTGTGTTATTCTCTCTCTCTCTCTCTCTCTCTCTCTCTCTCTCTCTCTCTCTCTCTCGTTACAGAACATCTGTATTGAAGTTATCAGTTACAGAATGAAGCTGTTGCAAGGAAAATGAGCATATTATACCAATAAAAATGAGAAGATGAAAGGCAAACTACCTGGATTAGATTGTCCATATTGTAGTAATGTGTAGATGGCTAGATGCCGTATGACTCCTGGTCCCATATTAAAAGAGAAGTTAAACACCTCAAAATGCCCCCTGGGATCCTATGCTGCTTGATATTGTATTGTGCTCCATATTATATTAGAATGCAAGTATCATTACCTGTTGGTAGTATTGTGTTGGGCATCAAGTGTGAAGTAGCTTTAAACTATATTGATTTCGTCCTTCCAGGTATCACACTTGAAAAAGTAGGTCGAGGGACTGCTGGTACACTTGTTGATGTTGGTCTAACTAAGGTATTGCCAGCTTACTTCTTGATCTTAATTTCAAGCATATTTAGTTGATTTCTGCCTTCCATTTATCTTTCATTCATTTATTTTAATAGCTGTGTTCTATTTTGTTGCCTTGTTATTCCCTATACTCTTTTCCTGAATATATTACCCTTCACTGGAGTACCCTTTTCTTTCATTGTTAGCTTTCATGTTGTGTTTGATATCAATGCAACTAAGCAATTGTTCGATAAAACTGAATGAAATTTGAAGTTTTGAGTATTAAGTGGCTGTAACTGAATCATTGAGCTGGAAATTTAACATGAAGAGAACTAATGGTAAAAGTTACTTATATATTTTTTTAAAAATAGTTGAAATTATTCTTAATCCATTAGTAATGAGTAAAATGAAATCAATTGCATTATCAGACCGATTTAATAAATAAGTATTTAATCTTAATAGATTATGGGGCTATGCGGGTCTGCGCTCTCCCAAGCGGCCCCTAAGTGATAATTGATAAATGTTGTGATCAAATAGGATCCAAGTAATAAGTTTGTGGCTTACCGAAAAAAAAATATTATGGCTTATGATAGAAACAAATTAGAATAATAGAATAGAAAAGAAAATTCTCCAAACGGGAGAACCCACTGGCCAGCCTTAGGCTCAAATCTCCAATAAACTTCTCAATAATCTCTCAAATCCCTAATACAACCCTTTAAATACTAGCATAACAAAACCCTAATAACAAATACTCCCTCCGTCCCATTCCAAATGTCCTACTTACTATTTTTGGATGTCCCATTACAAATGTCTTCTTTCTATAAATAGAAATAATTTTCCCCTCCAACAACTATGTGGACCCCACCATATACTCACAAACCAACTCTACCTTAATTCCCATGCCCAACAGTAACAAGACACTTGGAGTGGGACGGAGGGAGTAATAGCTACTAGTAAACCCTAATAAACACAAGCCCATAATTGGGCCTAAGCCCAATTTCTTGCTTCCTAACAATTCCTCCCTCCTTCGAAACAACCTTGTCCTCAAGGTTGAAATCTTCCATCTTTCCCTTCTCTTACATTGGTTCCGTTAGATGGTCTTGCTCCCTGGATTCCTGAAATTCCGCTTCGCGAAAGTCTAAGACCTCATTCTCCTCTTCAATTAACACTCTCAACTGCTTCAACGAGCAATCATAGCGTGGGTTGTATGGTTGCTTACACTGAAAACATAATCCCTTTGTTCGTAAATCAACATAATCTTGTGGAGATAGACGAGTGAAACGAGAACAATCTGTAGACTGCCCGAATGCTTCCGATCGTGTTGGTGTTGTGGGTGGTCGGTTAGATGGCCTAGGGAGAGCGCCCGTGGAAACCCCTTGGCCGCTGCCCTGTGTTGCTCCAGAAGTGGTGAAATTGGGCCGAGACAAAGTTCCTATCTGTGGTGCAAAAACGATGAAATTCTGATACGGACAACCTCCGGTAGCCACTTCCAAATGATACGGACAACCTCCGGTAGCCACTTCCAAATTATCCTCTGATCTTTTGTCAACCAGCTTCCGAATCGCTCGCGACAACTCCGCTAGCATAGCCGTGATATCTGTCAACTGCGCATTCACAACCACCAATTGTGCCTTCATCTCTGCCTGATCAGATTCCAGACGATCCAATCTTTCCGTGATTGAACGCATCATGATACGGGGTATAGGGAGATCCGGCAGGTCGGACCAAATTGATAGAAACAAATTAGAATAATAGAATAGAAAAGAAAATTCTCCAAACGGGAGAACCCGCTGGCCAGCTTTAGGCTCAAATCTCCAATAAACTTCTCAATAATCTCTCAAATCCCTAATACAACACTTTAAATACTAGCATAACAAAACCCTAATAACAAATAATAGCTACTAGTAAACCCTAATAAACACAAGCCCATAATTAGGCCTAAGCCCAATTTCTTGCTTCCTAACAGCTTACCAAAGAAAAAGTAATAAGTTTGTTGAGGGCCATCCCATTTAAAATCAAAGTTGCTCCGCCATGAAGTAGATGTCAAGAGGTCATATGCCTAAGCTCAATGCTATCGGGTTAGTTTTGTACAATCTAAAGAGGCCTTCTTGTGCAGAATGTGATGATAGATCAAGATATTGAACCTGGAAAAAGAGTGACAGTAGAGATGGGAACAAATCGCAATCTTGATTCAGGTCAGTAAGCCTTGTGAAGGGAAATGCCATTGCCACTAAACAATGCATTCTTTGAATCCCAAATATTTTCAGGTCCATTACGGAAGATTGTTTCATCTTCGCAACTTAAGCAAGAGGGAGTGTACTGGGGATATAAAGCACGATATGCTTTGAACATTAGTTCGGTATTCAACGATTGCCCATACAAGGTTTGTGGTAGCACTTGGGCTCCTTTCAGCTTTTCTTATCGCTTTACTCATTGATTTTGTTATTGCTTGCTCACAGGGGGGTTATGACTATAGAATCGGTACCTCTGAACATGGGACGATTAATAGATCTTCGGAGCTTGCTCTACCTGCATTCAAGTACATAAATTACTAAACCATCAAGACATCTAATTGTTCATATTTCCGTCATAGGCTCATAGCTTTAATGCAGGAGATGGTCTATGTTTCTTTAGTATTTGATCTATGATAATTCCCTTTTTAGGCACCTTCTAATTGCTTTTGGGGGACTTGCTGGGCTGGAAGAGTGCGTCGAAGAGGATGCGAATTTGAAGGTAATCTATTTAGAAACACCTCAAATTCTCTAGCCTTGGTTATTTTGAGCACCGGTCTTACAGTTACATGCTTCATACAAAATTATTCCATGCATTTCCCGGTATACACTCTCTGTGGACTGCTGAGAAATGTTTTTTCAACACCACCATGAACTTTCGTCAGCTCTCAACTTCCTGTTTGTCTTAAAACACTGAAATTGAGGGAAGCAATTTGGTTTAATTGTGCAGGATAAGACGGTGCATGATATATTTAACTCATATCTAAACACTTGTCCACACCAAGGAAGTCGAACTATAAGGACAGAGGTATGTGAGGCTTGTTTCACCCCCACCCCACTCATTAACTTTAGATTGTCACCCCTAATATATGTGTCCAAATCCAGGAGGCAATTTTGATATCACTCCAGTATTTTCAAGAGCCCATTAACCGTGTTATGCATGAGCATAAGCCTGCAAGTTGAGAACCATTCTCGACAAAGATTGTTTGTAGGGTGGTCTTCTAGAAGCTTGATTCTGGAGGGGTGTGATGACTTGATGGGCATTTTCCGTTGCTAGAGTAATTTCCCTTATTATTATTATTATTATTATTATTATTATTATTATGATATGATGATGATGATATGATGATGATGATGATGATGATGATGATGATTGTAATTTTGTTGAGGAAGAGGAAGGTACAAACATGAATTGTGTAATACTACTGTAATGTACCTCTATTTGCTAGGGGCTAGGGGTGAAATGACATTTTGGTCCTCCGAGAATGTCACTGTCTGAATGAGCATGAGGATATGGGTAAATGTCGCAAATAATGATTTCATCAGTTAATGCAATTTGAGGAAATATATTTTTTAATAATTGGTATTGTAACCCATGACTACTCATAAGCCTCACGTTATTATATCAAAGGATCCTAGACTCCTAGTATAGGCGTGTTTATATTATGTGTGTTGAAACAGTCGGTCGGTATATAATTATAAGTCAATAATTAAAGCAGCGAATTAACAAATGTAATAATGGGGATATGGCAGCAGCTTAATATTCTTTGCTTTTAAGCGTTTCAATGGCAACAAGTTCGACGTTGAGGTCTCTTCCCCTCCCCACCATCCTAATAGTACTTCTTATTTTGGAATACGTTTATGTACTTAACCTTAGATGTGGAATGTGCCCATTTACTCAAATTACAGAAATCAAGAAATATAATTACTCTATAATTTTTTATTTTTGCCCCTACTCCCAAAAAATGACATACGTCTTTTTATCTTTTCCAAAAATTCAAATCAGTCATTTTTTATTTTATTATCAAAACAGTCCGCTACAATTACAAATGCTAATTATGTCCAAATCAGTCCCTTGTTCACTAATTATGCTCTAATTGCCGACGTGGCAAGGGTTTAAATTTAAACCTGACACGTGGGCATAATATTAGTCACTTTTCTTCTATCTTTTGTCAATTCAGTCCTAAACTTTTGTTTTCTTCGATTTAGTCCTCTACCCGAATCAGTCATTTTATATTAATTGGCCTCCAACCTTTCAAATTATTTCATTTCAGGCCCAGAACCTTAAATTTTTTATTATTAATTATCCATTTATCAAATAAATGTCCAACATACTTCCTAAATAAAATTAAACACCAAACCTCATACATTGGGTTTGACTGCCTTGTTATCGGGTCTTCCAAGTACCGGAATTTTACGGACTCTCTCTAACCACCCGACCGCAACCGATGATTCATTCGTTTTGGTTTCCTTCAGCACAACCTTACTTTGTTTCATACCTTATGACGTAGCAATTTTGAGTAAATGATTTAACTTGAATTTTTGGAAGGTTATGGATACGCGAAGCCTTGATTTTATTGAAAAAATATTAAAAATATTATTCAAATATTATTAAAAAAATTTAAAAACGGCCTGAATTTTATTGTCAATGCTTCCTGCATCCATAACCTTCCAAAAAGTAAAATTAAATCATTTACACAAAAATTAAAATTAAATCATTTACTCAAATATTTCTACGTTCTAAGTTAGGAAACAAAGTATGATTTGGGTAGAGGACTAAATGTAACAAGACAAAAGTTTATGACTAAATTGGCAAAGGATAAAAGAAAAATGACTAATATTATGCTCACGTGTCAGGTTTAAATTTAAACTCTTGACACGTCAACAATTAGAGCATAATTAGTGAACAAGGAACTGATTTGGACATAATTAGCATTCGTAGCGGACTGTTTTAGTAACAAAATATAAAACGGACTGATTTGAATTTTAGAAAAGAAAAAGGACGTCCCCTTACACAAACCAAGAAAAAGTAGAGTTGGTGTGGAAGTTATGATGAGTATCACTAAATTAGTGCAAAAAAGTAATCTTAGAAAAAAAAATGATATAACTTTATAAAATGATAACTATTTTAAAATATTTTTTATTTCTAAAAAGACAACTAATAATGAACGACACCATATTCTTACCTTAATTAGTATTGGTTGACAATGGAAGGTAATAAATGAGTGAAATCAATGAAATCCCGATGAATAGGACCTTGTGGGAATGAAGTACCGAATGAACTTTCTCAAAACTTTACTACTATGGGTTTGAAATTTGTGGGGAACGATGCATAAACAATGGTAACATCTCATTTAATTGTTGGTTGAAAGTACATTCAGGTTATCTTTCAACTACATTTAGCATCCTGCACCAATAGATATTGAAAATGTCAAGAAAACCATTTTTGGTTTGGGGGAAGTTAGCATTAAACAATTTTTTTGCTAGAAACATGGGATGTTTGGGAGCGAGCAAGTCATAATTTACTCCCCAATTTGATATCTACTAGCGGAACCGTTCGATTCCAAAATCCTCATGGGAGACCACCAATACACTTATTGTGCTGGATATCCTTTTTGTGTGATGTTGTCATGGAAATATGTACTGGATTAATGTTGCATTTCATATTTTTGGCAAGTAAATAACATTGTTCGGGAGATAATCAATACAGTAGTAACACAAACGTTAGGGTGCGACTAACGTTTTTGACTTGATGTACTGCAGGGTTTTTCTGGCCGTTGATTATCTTTTAATATCAACGATTGAGATTAACTCAAATGTTAAAAAAGTAATTTCGCCATATTTTGCGTCGTTTTTTTTTTTTTTGAGGAGCCATTGAAGGCATGGAAAGGGGTGGTGGGAGCTCATGCCACACAATTATAAAGGGGAATTAAAGGGAGGGATAGGGGGCCGGTGGGGAATCGAACCTCCAATCTTCCGTTGGAAGTCAAGGAACTTAACCACTTGGGCGAAGTCCTCATCCCCCCATATTTTGCGTCGTTGAACTTCATGTATAATTCAGCGAGGGAACATGTATTATTCAACGACATAGTAATATGTAAAAACTATTGCTGAAAGAAGAAATACATGTCGCTAGAAAGAACGCTATTGTGTCGCTGAAAATATTAGTTGACATCGCTGAAAAAATGGCTTACTTATTAAAATAATATTTTATCACACGAGTTCGTACCATTTGAAATAGCGACCAGTGAAAAAAAAATGTGTGAACTGGGAATCGCCATCCCATATGGCGATTAAAAATATATACATATAAATAGACTCTTGATAAAATATTACTAGTCACCATCCCAATTCTATTTTATATAGTCATAGTACCAGTCACCATCTTAGATGGTGACTATGTTCAACCGTCATTGCTCGGTCATAAAGTTTTTGGAGGTTGAAGAACTGCTTCCCTCCCAAGCCCTCTCGGATTCCTTGGTTCAGACCGAGCTCGAACTTCTGCACCTGGGCGTGATCAGTATTCACCAGTCCTGGGGCAAAGCGGAGAAGCTCATTGAATTTCTCACAGTATTCGTGGACTGAACGGTTTCCTTGCCTCAGAATGACAAACTCCTCGTATTTAGCATTTTTCACGCTAGTGGAGTAGAACCTAGCGCGCAGGACCTCTTGAAATTCTGTCCAGCTAACGTCCCGATTTTTCAGGCCTCTCCACCAGGTGTTTGCCTTTCCTCCCAGAAAAAATGTAGTTACTTCCACCTTTCTTTCATTCGGACATTGGACCGCCTCTAGCAATTTTTCAAAGGTCTCAATCCACCCTTCTAATTTAGCCGGGTCTTCGTGTCCGGCATACCTGGGAGGCTGATATTTGTGTACAGTCTCTATGTAGTCGGTGTGTTGCCCACCTTGTTCCTCATCCCTTGCCAGTTTTCGTTCCACTGCGGCACCAATGGTGAGCATCATCTGTTCCAGACGGTCCTGTCGTCCCTCCATAGGCTGTCGCCTGTTCTCCACCGGGTTCTGCCTATTTCCCACCGGGTTCTGTCCACCTTCCACAGGGTTAGGTGCAACAGGTGGGTTTGCAGGGTGTTTTCTTGGGCGTCCGCGTGGAGGCATTTGAGAAAAATATTCCAATCTTAAGAAGGTGTCTTTCTTTTTTGGATAAGCCATTGAAGGCCTGAGAAAGGGGTGTTGGGAGCCCATGCCACACAATTAAAAAGGGGAATAAAATGGAGGGATAGGGGGCCGGTAGGGAATCGAACCTCCAACCTTCTGTTGGAAGTCTAGAAACTTAACCACTTTGGCTAAGTCATCATCCCCAAGAAGGTGTCTTTTAACATTAGTTATTAATTATTTAATTATTATTATCATTATTCTTAAGCGTAGCTCATAGTCCTATAAGTCTAAGGCATCCCCTATGTCAAGCCCTTAAGTAGTACTAAGGCAATGAAAGAAATTGATACTGTCCCTGAAAAACATTTAAGGACATCGCTGAAAAGAATATAGATAAGTCGTTGAATATGACCTAACTGGGTCGCTTATAGAACCATAGGATTTCACTGAAAAATATGTAGAAAAAATCGCTGAAAATATATAGAACGGATCTCAATCGCTGAAAAAAGAAATACAAATCGCTGAAAATATCTAAAGATAACATTAGTAATTTTGCTGAAAAGACCACTTTACATTGCTAAAAAGAATATTGATGTATCGCTGAAAAGAATAGGAACCGGTCGCTGAAAAGAATCGGAACTTTTCGCTGAAAAACATGAGAAAGCCTCGCTGAAAGGAATTGACGTTTATCGCTGAGCCCATCTAGATTTTGCACTAAATTGTTGATTACTCCCTCCGTCCCATTAATTCTGTCTCATTTTCCTTTTTGGTCCGTCCCATTCCAATTGTCTCATTCATTTTTAAGAAATAATTAATTACAAACTCACTCCCATCATATCACACCAATAAATAAATTTATTAAAAATTCAAACACACAACTATCACATTACACATAAATAAATCAATTAAAATTTCAAACTCATTACAATCACATCACATAAATTACTAATTTTCTCACCGCCCCCCTATGAAAGTATTCACCTAAAAAAAAATTACTAATTTACCCCAACTTTAACACTAATCTACCCCTATATTAAATACTAACTATTTCCACATAAAAAACCGTGTCCAAAAGTTTTGAGACGTTTTTAACGAGACGGAGGGAAAATAATTGTGTCTAATTATATTTTTATTTTAGTGAATTATATTTCAGGATACAAATCCGGTTAAGATATATATGTATGAAGTACTTTTGTTAATTTGGTAACTAATGAAACCGTTACACATTATTTTGGACAACTTACCATTTTTCCATTTACAACCCTTGGATTAAAAATGAACGGTTGTGATTCATGTCTTGATGTACTGTGGCATCCCTGGTCGCACCATAACCGGAACCCCAAGTAGTAATTGTGGCTTTAATGGGTTTAAAAGGAAAGTATGATATACCAAAGTGGGAAACTAATCCAAGAACTAGTACAATACCAACGGAATCTGCACATTTAGCATCTCATCAACTTTAGCCTTCAGCATAGTACCGTTTCTGCATTTTTACTTGAAAGGATACTCAAATATTTTGAATTGAATAATTTTTTTAATTATTATTATTATTATTATTATTATTATTATTATTTTGATAAACAATGACACTCAGGTGTTGTCACCCCTGACAACACCTGAGTCTACATAAATTATAAAGGGATAAAAGGGGAATGATAGGAGCAATTGTATATATTTAGTAACTTTGAGGCAGTGAAGAGTAAAAGACAAATTAATTACAAGTGAGGCTTTTGGTGGCCAAATCAAAAGTGTTGCCTCTGGAGAAAAATTCCGGAAGAAATTAGCAATCAGTCACCAGTCACCACTCACCTTCTGGGCATGGGTGGGGTGGGGTGGCTGGCCACCTCTGAAAACCCCCAAATCAACTACCTGCCTGCAAATCCAACTAAAAAAAACCCCTCCAAGAATTCTCTATAAAAACCCACCCACAAAAAAACTTTGCAAAATAATACTAGTAGAAATTAGAGAGGCAGAATGGAATTCAAAACAAGGGCTATGGCTGCTATTGTGGTGTCAGTAGTGTGGATGGTACAGGTGGAAGGAGGGGCTATTTACAAGGTGGGGGACTCTGCTGGTTGGACCACCATTGCCAATGTTGATTACAAACAATGGGCTCTCACTAAAACCTTTCAACTTTCTGATACCATAGGTACTACTACTACTACTACTACTACTACTACAACAATATTATCGTTTCTTTCTTTTCTACATACCATATCTTATCACTACAAAAATTTTCACGGAAGGCTTTCGTCGCCTGGCACACAAGGCGACAAACAAGGCTATGAAATCCGACAGACGTCAAAGTTTTAGCAACGACATTCGTCTTCTTTTTTGTTGCCTTCCCACGAGTTGATTGTAGTGTATGATGGGATGTACTCTTATTTAAAAATTCCTATTTCAAAGGACTTCAAACCCTATGATTGTTGAATGCAAGTATGTCAATCAGTATATGGATTGGCTGCATACATGATCTTGAGGGTCACTCCCATCAAATTTTCATATTTTTTAACATCATCAAATTAAATACAACCTCAACTTCATTGGCTGATGGCTGATCTAATTGCTTGCTCTTCTTTCGTTTCTCTGTCTGCCTTATTCAGTTTTTGAGTACAATCCTCAGTTCCACAATGTGATGCGGGTGACACATGCCGAATACAAGTCCTGCAATGCCTCATCCCCCATCTCTATACATACAACCGGGAATGACTCCATCGTCATCGACACACATGGCCACCACTTCTTCATATGTGGTGTGCCAGGACACTGCCAAGCTGGCCAAAAAGTCGACATCAACGTTCCCCCCCGTGCTCCTTCAGTCGCATCAGGACCAGCTGGACCGCAACACCCTCCCTCTCCCACCCCAAAAGTAGCAACACCAGCGCCTACAATAGCGCCTTCTCCCAGCAAATCAAACCCTCTCTTTGCTCTCAATCCACTTCCACCACTGCTGCTATTTCTGTTGATGATTTATCATGATTTCTAGTGGGACAATTTATATCATCATTCTTGTACCTTTTCCTTTCCTTCAACTTGTGGAACTAGCAATGATGCATCATGTTTGATGATGGTCAGAATAATTTTGTTCATTAGTCTTGAATTTCTTTTACATTGGGTTTTTATTACAAGATTGAAACTATATATAGACACATATCTGTGCATCCCTAAAGAAAAATGTTTTTTTTTTTTTTTTTGGTTGCATAGTTTGGATCTATTTCTATGGTTGCATTGTCCTTTGGTTTATTATGGGATTTGAGAAAACTAAATGATGTTTAAATTTAAGATCTCAACTCTGAATAGTAAAATCCTACTTATTACATAGTATATATAGAATTCAGTGTAATAAAAGTCAATAAATATAGTGGACAGCATGTTGATGATACGATATGGGAGCTAACAAAAGGTTTTTTGCAGGAAAAAAACAAAATTTACAAAACTTGCAACATACTCTCAAATCAGGAAAAAAGGTTACCAAAATTTACAACATAAGTCAGATTTTTATGTATCACTTGATGATCTATGCATAAATTCTAAGAATATATATTGAGTATTCTTTTTTAAGGAAATGAGTGTAATCATAGCATTTTTGTTCGAAAATCTGAAATATATCCAACTTTTAGAGAGTGCAGGTGACAAGGTAACTAATTTGTTTAGTGGCCTGCATCATTTTAATTGCCTGCAATAGAAAATAACTTTTCTGAAAAATTTTCCAAGGGTTCAGAACTTCAGATACATGCAGGCGATGAGCCGACTAACTTCGTTAGTTCCACTTCCATGCATGATGTAACTTGTCAAAATTAAGATCTCTGACTCTGAGGATGAAGGCGACAAGACAACTAACTTGTTACGTCGCCTGCACGCATTTTGTTGCTAATTCAGTGACACAAGTTTGTTGCATACACAGATTAAAACATGAAGAAATTGGAGGACTGAGGTAAAAATTGACCTACTTCAAGGCTATATAAATAGAAGACTTACAACTTGAATCATCCAAAACATTACAACGAAATTTTCATGAAGGCAAACTTTGGAAGAAAGTTTAGTTTAGGTTTCTGTTTCTCTTCTTTTCTCTTCTTTAGAATAGATTATATTAGTGTTTGTTTCTGCATTTTAGTTACTCTCATCATCTTCCTTAGCGTTTTGTTACTATTCTCAACTTAAAACATTTCAAATGATGAAATGGTTCCAGAGCAGCTTAGTTTAGTGGATGCAAGCTTTCTTTTGCTGTTTTCCATAGTTTTTTTTTTAGGCAATTTGGTTTATATCCTGTGTTCTTTATACAGATTGTAATCTTTCGGTGTTTTCTTATTCTTGTTTTTAAGTATTAAGCTTTATAAATCTTTTAACGTTTTCCTTTTACTCTTTTTAAATTATTTTACACTGCATTTTATTTTTATTTTCTACATGTTTGTAGGGGATGAAAACGGGACGGATATGGGCGGATAGTACTCGTCCCGTAACCTATCCCATATATTTTTTGCCGAATACGGAATCGAATACGAATAGGCCGAATACAAATACGAATTCGAATATTTCGGGAAACAGATACGAGACGGATTCGGGTTTTAACTCGGATAATCTTATAATTTTTAAAATTATTATTTTTTATATAAATTTTTAAGAGAAATCGGAATATATACTATGTAAGCTAAACTGATTTTTTAGATTTTCCAAGATCATTAGTTATTTCGTTCAAGACATCTAAATAGCATCACTACAAGATGTTACGTACTAAGTTTAGAGGCATGCAAAGAAACTAATGATGTAGTCGAGTTGATTAATATGATTTGATTTAAATAATTACATATGGCTTTTAAGCTTTTGATTATATTTATACATATAGTATTACTTATTTATTTTATAGTTAATATAATATATTATACTCCCTCCGTCCCAGCTAACATGTCCTGTTTGACTTTCTGACACTGTTCATTGTTCTACTTTGACTCGATTTTATTGCATGTATATATTTGGAAAAAATAGTCGAGTTGGATCTTATTAGAATAGTATAATCATGTAGTTTTAGTGTATATATTTTACATAATTTTTTATTTTACACATTTTGAGTTATTACCGGTTGAAAAAGTGCATTGGATTGTGTGCAGAAGTGAAACAAGACAAGTTAAGTGGGACGGAGGGTGTAATATACATATATAAATATATAGGGAAAAAGGACAAATAGGTCCTTTTTCTTTTCCAAAAATTCAAATCAGTCATTTTTCTATTTTATTACCAAAACAGTCCGCTACAAATGCTAATTATGTCCAAATCAGTCCCTTGTTCACTAATTATGCTCTAATTGCTGACGTGGCAAGGGTTTAAATTTAAACCTGATACGTGGGCATAATATTAGTCATTTTTCTTTTATCTTTGCGAATTCAGTTATAAACTTTTGTTTTGTTCTATTTAGTCATCTACCAAAATCAGTCATTTTTATATTAATTGGTCTCCAACCTTTCAAATTATTCCTTTAAGGCACAAAACCTTAAATTTTTTTATTATTACTAATCCATTTATCAAATAAATGCCAACATACTTCCGTAAAAAAAAATTAAACACCAAACCTCATATATTAGGTTTGACTGTCTTGTTACCGAGTTTTCCAAGATCCGGGATTTTACGGACTCTCTCTAACCATCCGACCGTAACCGATGGTTCATTGGTTCTAGTTTCCTTCAACAACTAATACACTCATACTTTGTTTCCTACCTCAAAACGTAGTAAATGATTTAATTTTAATTTTTGTGTAAATGATTTAATTTTACTTTTTGGAAGGTTATGAATGTAGGAAGCATGGACAATAAAACCCAATGCATGAGGTTTGGTGTTTAATTTTATTTACGGAAGTATGTTGGACATTTATTTGATAAATGGATTAGTAATAATAAAAAATTTAAGGTTCTGGGCTTGAAATAAAATAATTTGAAAGGAGGGAGGCCAATTAATATAAAAATGACTGATTTGGGTAGAGGACTAAATGAAACAAAATAAAAATTTAGGACTAAACTGGCAAAAGATAAAAGAAAAGGTACTAATTTTATGTCCACGTGTCAGGTTTTAATTTAAACCCTTGCCACGTCGGTAATTAGAGCATAATTAGTGAACAAATGCCTGATTTGGACATAATTAGCATTTGTAGCGGACTGTTTTGGTAATAAAATAGAAAAGGACTGATTTGAATTTTTGGAAAAGAAAAAGGACCTATTTGGCATTTTTTCCATAAATATATAATTAATTTTCGGATATTCGGATAGAAAAATATTTGGATTTTTTTGGATACGGACGGATATTTACAATCCTATATCCGGTCCCGTATCCGCCAAATATCCGCCGGATATAAAAATTCAAATTCGGATTCGAATATAATCGAATATGGAACCGGATCGGGCGGGAATTATCCATCTCGCTTTCACCCCTACATGTTTGTTCTCCCATTTCCTGGACTGCTACTGTAAACAGAGAAAAAAACGTGTCAACAAAAATGTAAAATGCCAACACATGTTAAATTGTCAAATATCTTTAATTATTTTGAGCATTTTTAATAAATTAAATATTTAGAATAATTATTCATATTCACACAAATATGGATGAGCT
Source organism: Hygrophila difformis (assembly GCA_030278955.1). Taxonomy (NCBI): domain Eukaryota; kingdom Viridiplantae; phylum Streptophyta; class Magnoliopsida; order Lamiales; family Acanthaceae; genus Hygrophila; species Hygrophila difformis. The sequence goes on along the minus strand of JAOANR010000008.1, from coordinate 45,098,670 downwards.
AAAACCAACAGCAGTTGGCTTGAGTGGATGGGGCTTTAGTCGCTTAAGTAAGGTCTCGGGTTCGAGCCTTGTGTATGCAAAAAACTGCTTTGGGAGAGGCGCCCTTAATTGCCCCTGCAATCCTCGAGGGATTAGTCTTGGGTCCAATGTGGCCTAGGGATACCCGGTTTCACCAAAAATATGGATGAGCTAAAGAAATAACAAACCATATCCTGTTGTTTTAGTTATATACTCATATCATTTGTTAAAACAACTGAAGAAACTATAAACTTATAATCTTATTACCATCATAAAGACAAAATTTATCCTCTATATAAGGCCTTAGGCCATCTCCAACAATCAACTCTATTTTCCAGTTAACTCTATTCTATTTTCCAGTCCAGTTTACAGTTTTTCACTTTTCATCTCCAACAATCAACTCTAAATCTTCCTCTATTTAAGAATATTCCATTTTGATTCTTTTTTATTATTAATTTATTAATTTAAATATGTATCATTTTTTTTTTACAAAACAGCCTATAGGAAAAGAATATAGTAGGAGTCCAAGCTATACCTATTTAATTTTAGTAATCATTATAAATTTATTTAATTTAATTAATTGCTCAAATTATTAATTTAAAAATGAAGAATATAATTCAATTAAATAAAAATAAATGAATTATAAAAGAAATTAATAAAGAAAACTGATGTTTGAGTGCTACAGGTCCGCATTAAAATAAAGGAGGGAAAATAAATAAAGCAATAGGAAAAAAAAAAAAATACCGGTGCTACAGTACCCGCTATATCAAGCGGTGTACTGTTCATTCCCATTAAATATACCGCCCCGTTTGCCGTTCCCAGTGTTCCATTGGAGTGATATTTCACGCTATTTTGGAGTTTACCGGCCCTCGTTGGAGAAGCTCTTATTAAAAATCATGGAGTAATACCCAAAATATCCCCCTTTGTAACTTGTAAGGAGGCAGGAGCTATAGGCAGAAACTTTCATATTTTTCATATTAATATGGATTGTTGAAAACATAAAATAATTTTGGTTCGAACTTTAAATCAAAGGGCAGAAGCCGACAAATCATATCACGTGTAACTAGTACAGTTTTTTTTTTTTTTTTTTTTTTTTTTTTTTTTTTTTTTTTTTTTTTTTGCTCTTCACAATGGTTCCTTCCAGAATTTTACACTTGCAACTTTTCCCCAGCCCTAAAGAATTTATGTACTGCCACCCCAAAAAGGCACATGCACTGTTGCCTTCCCTCTCCTCCTCTTTCTATTTTTGGCATACAACGCATTGCAGCATATTCCTATATATGCGCTATGGTTCAAAAGGGGAACTATCAACAATTGCACAACCTCCTCCTATACACACGGCTTCCAACTACCAGCTCCCCATTACTGAACTACTATTCTCAAGTTGAACAACAACAATAAAAGAAGGAAGCCCTCGGCAATTATGCATATTAGACCATGCACAACCTTCCACTTTATATTATAAGGCCATCCAACAGCGGTTGTTCTGTATCTGCTTTCCTCCTAGATGGGCTGCTGCTGTTGTCACGATGGTGGTCCCTGCGGAGCCAAAAACAAATTCAACCAATTAGCTAAGAGTGTTGCTTTCAACATCCATCAATCTCCATCTCATTGCACAAAATCATAAATTTAGTCACATTAGCAAGCAATGCTTATCTACATATGTTCATATATTTTACCAGGAACAGCCGAAAGGGACACTAGAAGACTGATCTCACCCTCATTTATGAGAAAAGATAGATAGGAAAAAACCAAACTTATTCAGTGACATTACAGGCTTATGATGGACATGACATACAAGAATCCAAGCCTTGTCTTTTTCTCTTTTCCTTTTATTTTTTTTTCTTTTTTTTTTCCGGTTTCATCGCATGCTCACCTCCAGTACATTCATATTTTGACAGCATTCTATTTTGCACATTCTGACTAGTAAGCAGAATTGGATTTTTCATACTCCCTCCGTCCCATTCCAAATGTCCTACTTACTATTTTTGGATGTCCCATTACAAATGTCTTCTTTCTATAAACAGAAATAATTTTCCCCTCCAACAACTATGTGGACCCCACCATATACTCACAAACCAACTCTACCTTAATTCCCGTGCCCAACAGTAACAAGACACTTGGAGTGGGACGGAGGGAGTATAAAGGATTTGCATTTTTTTAACAGATGTATATGTGCATTCTTGTGCCAGGAACAGCCACATTTCAATACTATAATAACATAAAAGTGCGAAACATTGGTCCTGCTTTTCCGCATGTCACATTAAATTTGTTGATGCCACCTTGTCTTCCATGAGAACCTTGTGGGTAAAAGTCTTGTTTAGTGTGGTAGTGGATTAAAAGCAAGCATTTACTATATACTTTGGCAACAAAGTCCAATTCTATCAAATCAAACTAAATGCATCACATGATTGAATAGGAAGTCGAGAAATATAGAGAAGTAGGATAGAGACCTTACTCTAGCGGATTGTAGTTCTACAGCTGCATTGTCTTCATTATCCTGTAAAAGTGGGAGAGCAAGTATGCTCAATCATAAGAACACAGAATCCAATTCAAGAGTGTTGTGGAATTGAAAAGTACCTCAATCAATAGGTCCTTCCTTGTGATCATTCCAATCACACGAGAAGCACGGGGAACAACAAGTAAATGTCTTAATCCTAATTGCCGGAACAGGTTATATACCTGAGTCATCAAAATTGTGTCAGCTGTTGCCAAATAATTATATGATGACAAGCCATGTATACAATAACCAATACCAGATGACACTTACCTTTGTTAATGACATATCTTCAGGAACAACATAGGGAGAAGGGTTTAAAAATGAAGCAAGGTCAATATACATTTCCAGATCATCAGGTGTAAGGTGAATATCATCTACAGTTATCCCCTTGGTTGAAACAGGCTTAACGAATTCATTTAGGTTGTGTCTGAAATAAGGCCAATCAACAGAACATAAATCTTTCTTTCACTGCATAGGCAAACTCCAAAAACTTTGGCTCTTTGCTTACCTGATTGGAAGAGGCCCATCTCTTGAATTAAAGGGCAATGGACTATGTTGAAAATCAACCTTCGACTGCAGAAGCACCAGCAGATGACTGTGCAACGAAGAAATGATTTCACATTAAGAAACAAATTAGAATTCTTCAATCACAGAAAACAAGAAGCCTAAGATTTTAAGATGATGTGTTGGGAAATTTTGTTAGAAAATGAAACTGAACCTGATTATTTTTGCTAGGTTATTTTATGGAGGATTTGGTAAATACTAGAGCTTTGGTGGTGTTACATTCATTTACCCTTTGCATTGACAGTTTGACACTACATATATAAAAAGTGCGTTGTTATATTATTCAGAAAAAATCCCACTTATACCGAAATCTTCACATTGGAAACAAAACTTTTTTTTAATTAAAAGTACACTTTAAATTTAAAATTTATAAGAATATAAATTTCTGGGGATACCCGGTTTCACCAAAAAAAGAATATAAATTTCAGTTCATTTAGGCGTTATGTGTTACTTTTCTGTTAAGTTGATAAATGCATTTTTGGAGCTATTTGGGAAAAATATATCTAAAAACATACCTTTACTTTTGGTACCTAAACTTTTTACCTAAACAAAATTGAAAAAAATCAAAGTTCGTCCATTTAGGCATTAGGTGCCATTTTTCTGGTATTTCCATCCATTCAATCTTCCCCGCTGTGTCCTCTCTTCTGCTCTTCTTGGTTTCTCTCTAGTCTTCCCAATCTCTGCCTGCCTAACTCCCCTTCCCCCCTGGTGCCTAAACCCAGAACTCTATTCAAACACTCATCATTCATCAAACCCACATAACAATATCCTAATTCCACACCATCACACTCTAGATTTCATCTTTATTTTAATGTGTGCATATTGGCGAGACAAACAGATACATATTGTCAACTACCCATAGATTCACCACCCACTGTGGGTGGCAGATAGATATATAGTGGACAGGATAGGAGAAAAGAATGACAGAAGCTAAACCCAAAGTTGAAGGCAAAAAGACACAAATATATACATTTGAAGAACCCCGTCTACTGAAACCAGGCAAGAGAAGAAGAAAAGGATATACCCATCCACCCTTTAATACGATATCTCCTTAAGATGTAAAATGGATGAAAATCTTTGTTTTTCAAAAATTAATAAGTTAAAAATACATTTTTTGGAGCAAAACAAAGTCTAGGTACTATAAGATTCCGATATAATCAGGGGTATTTAAAATCACCTGGAAATTGACTTTCCCACTTAATTGAAACAATACTCAAAGGCTAAAATGAATGGAAGTTTTTTTTTTTTTTTTTTTTTTTTTTTGGGGGTGGGGGGGGGGGGGAGGAGGAAAGAAAAGTGAAATGGTGTATCTTGAGATTTCAAAAACACGTAAGTACCAAAGTGAAGTTTTCGGTGTAGTTTGGGGCTATTTTTTGGAAATTGCTCTTTTATTCAATGCAAAAATACATTATTCTAGTGTTCTATAGCCTATAGAGTTTAAATGAAGAAAATCCAACCTTCTCAAAATGAGGCCAATGACAAGTGTCTCCCCACTTCGTGTGTGATCAACTACCTGGAAGGCAAAAGTAAATATAAATAAATCCATAATTAGCAGTGTTCAAATGTGCAAACAAAATCAGAACACTCGCAACTTACAGGAAAGCCATTGTGACTGTTACTCCTCAAAATCGAAAGTGCATCAGAAACCTTCACAACACGAGGGAAATAGATAACCTACACGATATAGAGAGAACATTTATGTAGTTCTAACTTCAAGGAAGTGAGAAACAAAAGCAAAACAAAACTCAAAAAAGAAAGCGAAACAAAAAAACAAAAACAATGTAAAACTTAAAGTAGGAATCCCGAAAGGTATCAATTAACACAAATTGGTTGAAGGTTGAACATGAAAGAATTGTGATTAAATCTGTGGTGCCCTTGTAAGACGCACATCAAGTTGATCTCAACCTCAATTAAGAGCTCATTTCGCTTATCGGACGGGCCGGTAGCTCAGTTCAATTAAGAACATTCAAAATCTACAATTCTCTATTAGAATATTGAAATACGATATAATTATTACTATCATTATGCTGTTTTGCTATCAATGTTACATAGAACAAGTCCGGTATAAAGGCGAACACTGAAATTCCTGATTTGCATTTGTACCAACCTGTTGATTTCCACAAGCCTCCTTCGCAGTCATAGTACGCATTTGGTACTTTGGTTTTGATTCCAATAAAGGAATACCTCTAAGTCGGGCCTGCTCTTCATAGAGGCCCTCATTGAAAGCATCCCCAACAGCCTAAAGATCCAAAAATATACTATGAACAGCATCAAACATATTTAACTCTTGATTGGAATCCAAATACTGATTTACAAATATGTATTTGATTTATCGCAATCTGAAGAAATGTTAATCCAATAAAATATACACACGCACATGCACATATGGAGCATTGGAGATTGACAGGTGCTTGTAGAAGAGAAATGAACCAGGAAATTACAGGGAAAAAACATGATTTATCATGTCTGTCAATAATTGTCAAGAAGCATACCAGAAAGGCAGCACTCTAATATTTACATAATCAAGATTACTGATGGCAATTCAGGTTCCAGAAAGATCATACCTTTGATATAAGAAGAACAAGCATGATGAGAGGAAGAAACTTCAAATTATTTGAGATTTCAACCATGATTACACAAAGGGAAACAGTCATCCGCATTGAACCTCCAAGAAATGATGCAGCACCTAAAAGAGCATATCTATTCCAGAAATAAAGCAAGTACATCAGTTTCCACAATTGGATGTTAGCAGGGTGGCCCACCCTCTCATATAAACCACCACCTTTCAAGTTCAAGTAAAAAGTATGCCCGTGAACCCCCTTTTTTGGGAAAAAGAAATTTATGCAAGCTGATCATATAAAGAATCACAAGAACAACAAAACTGGCAGAACTCTTGAATTTCCTCTAAAATAAAATTTCATCATGATTCAAAGATTAAATGTGGAAAGCTAAAAATCCATGCTCCAATAACTAAAACCTCTTAGGTCTAAATTTGAAATTAAACCAGAAACTTCTTTTTTATTCCAACTAAATCTAGATATAAATATTCATGGGGGTGGCATTAAGAGCATGGGAAGCAAGTCAAGCAACTAATCAATCAAAAAAGAATGAAGCAAGGGAGCTCACGTTCCTTCTTCAATATTTAGCTTCTCATAATAGCTCACTACAAACATGCCAACAAGTCGCCCATAGGTTGAACCAATCATTATACCAGGAACAAATTGACCGGCTGGAACAGCAGTTCCAAAAGTGACTACAGCCAACGAGTAAAACATAACCTGAACAAGAAAAACCACAGTATTTGGTTTATTGTTCATCATATGTGACATAGGAAAGAGATGATATTCACCTCAAAGTTAACCCAGTGAGAACAATACAATTTGATTTTTATTAAATGAAATCTGGAGATAACAAATAAACAACAGGGTGAATACTAATTATAATATGCATAGATCTGTAAGGCAGCTGTCCAATTAGCAACCTTCCAACTGGCCAAGAATAAACAAATATGTTCAATAAATATCAAATTCCATTTATTCTAGGAAAATGTATCATATGCAAAGAGAATGCACTCATCGTGAAAGTGTGAAACAAAGATCTGAACTAATGCAATACCAAAAAAGTCAATAGGCTCTGAGAACTAAATTCGTGAATTGTTTTTGCACTGAACAAATTTCTGATGGCATCATCCTGCAAATGTATATAAATGTATTAGCATAGACTACACAATAACCAACAATAGATCAAAAGTGAAACTCTAGAGTTGAATTTGGGTTCACCTGAGTGTTGAAAAATATAGTTGCCAGATCATTGTACTCCCTGTCACCGCAATAGAACTGTAAAAAAATATAAGGTATAAATATGAAAAGCTTCTCTAAGGAAAAGATTGAAAATATCAACATTCAGGGATTGTGATTAATAAAGATTTAGGAGTTCTAAAATTAGAACAGATTATTGCCAATTCAGAAATTACTTTAAGAACATCTAAACAAATAAACAGTTAAACTCTTAATCCATTTCATGTCCTAACGAGACATAACAGACTCTTTAATCAACCATGGTATTCCTGAACAAGTTTGATTCCAGCTCATGCATGAATCTGAATACAAGCATGTTCACGAATCTGAACCAGTTCACAAAGCGCTTTAATTTAATCAAATATTTAAGAAAACAAATTATATTGCCAAATTTTACAATTATTTATAGAATAAAAATTTCATTAAAGTTAATTTTTAACAATTTATTATACTATGAGATTATGTCTTCAAAAGAAATAAATTTAAGCTTTTATTCGAGTTTGAGTTCCACTTGTTTAAAAGAGAACAACCAGAACCAGATTAAAACCCGACTCTTTTTTACAATAAACATACCAAAGAAAAGTGTTTTTGTGAATCAAAACAAAATTTAGCGCAATCGAATATAATGTGAACAGAGCTTGAGCATGATACTCAGCTCAATTTGCCTAGTCAAAACCCTAGATACATTCAAAGCACACATTAAAGTATAATAAAGAAAAAGCAGGAGCAGGTAATTGAAAATGAAGCCCACCATTTAGATTCTATTATCAAGACCATAAAGATATCTATAAACACAATTAAAGCATTTGCATATAAAAAGATTGAGTTAAACAAAGTATCACAAACAGCTATAGATACCATACATTGACATAATTTCCGTACATCCCTGGACGACGTGGACACTCAATACCAGAATCAGGATCTGGTTCGGGGCAAGGAGTGCATTTCTTAAACAACGGTAATCCAAATGAAATAACCGAGGTCAGAATGGACACGACACAAACTTCAATCACCTACAACATGAGGAAACAATATTAAATTTTTTTCCCAAGGAATCTGAAGCATGATTGGAGCGCATCTAAAATCTACCTTAATGCGTCTGCCTCTCTTATGCAAATAATTTCGGCGCCAATAAGCTATGTAATATGTGAGTTGATTAAAAAGTGCTCCTGCAAAATCAATTAACAAAAAAAGAAATTTGCACAAAAATGTATCACTATGAGTTTCAGTACCTCAATACAGAAACTATCCAAGTGCATATTCCCACATACCAAGAAGACCACCAATGATGCCAATAACTGCCATTGGTAACAGCTCCTGAAATGAGTAATCTTCCTGACCACTAAAAAGAATTTTGATTATAATCCAAGGAACACGAGTAATAAATATGACATGTGAGACAAGAGGAAAAAAAATCAAATTGATCAAAGCTCAGATTATCACCCTGAGATGTCCCATATGATAAAGCCTCCAGAGCCAAAATGTCCACATTTTCCACTCTTACACCATCCCATTGATGTACGTACAACAACAGCCACAACAGCAGAAGTAAAAAAGACACGCCACATAAGTTGACTCCTCCACCTTAAACAATAAAACAACAAATTCAGGCAGAAATTGCATTCAGCATATTCATTTATTGGATCCTCGTGCTTTCTGCAATATTTAGCTCCTAGTTTTCACTATTGCATAAACTGGAATACTCGAGACAAAATCAACAAACAATAATTTCCTAAATAGAATCACAATGCAGAATCAAAGCACTATTCAGTCTATGAAGATCATCTAGAATGCATAAACAGCAATGAAAGCACGCCTTAATTTCAGTGGTTAATTCTGCCCATCAAGAAAACACCAAAGCTCTTTTTCCTTTAGAAGGTTTATGAGTGCCAGAAGCCAGTGGATTCAAGCAGAAATGAAAATTAGCAAAGTAATGGATACTCCCAGTAGAAGATAATACTACAATTTATGCAGCCAAATGTCAAAAGAAGATTGGAGATCGACAAAAAAGCACATACCATGACGTAACTTCTTCTAGTGCAAACAATACACCACCAACTGGAGCTCTAAAAGCAGCAGCTACCCCAGCTGCACATCCACAAGTGACCTTGTTCAAATCATTAAAACAAGTAAAATTAGAAAATGTGGGCTATATCAACCCTTCCAAAACAACTCTCTCAGTAGCCATGTAAGGCAGTGTCTGGCAGATATATATAACTGACTTTTTTTTATTTACTATTTCTTCACATAGAAAAAGCAACAGACAAAAGGGCTCAGAGTCTGAACCAATTCTACCTGTTGAACACAACCAAATTTATTGCACCGAAGGAAAAGACAATAAAAGTTTAACCAAAGTAATTTAATTGTTTATGATACCAGAAAATCTTCTGAGCATAACAAATAAAAGTAGGTGCCCAGTGCCACGGAACAAGAGGCAAACAGTAGCATATGATGATGCTTAATGCACCAAAATGGAACGACAGCACTACAAGAATTGAATGCCAAGTTGTAGGCCGCAGTTCAACAAAATCCAACAACATGATCTTCAGCAATGTATACACAAACAGAAAGGATGAGAAAAAACCAAAAACTATTAATGCCAGTCAATGGAATCCAACTTCCAAAACATATTAGCATGTGAAACTTTTAACATAAACAAACTTACAAGATCACGTCGGTCTCGCTCACTTGTAAAAATTTGTAGCCATCTAGAACGCAAATGATATTTTGTAGTTCCACCCTGCAATTTAATAGTTAAACGACAGTAAGAAGAAAGAAATTTTAATCCAGAAAAGGAGATTGAGCCAAACTGAGCATATTACAAAATAGAAGTTCAAAATCATATGAAAGCTGAGGGCAAATGATGACATAGGATTTAAAACTAAATTATATTCACTTGAACAATAAATAAAAAGTCAAATATTGTACTAGATCAGATAATCAAACTCCACTTACTTGACCAAGTAATGATGCAATACAAGCACCAATATGTACAAGTGGGCCTTCTTTACCAAGCGCTAAGCCACCTCCAACTGACCCAATGCTACCAAAAACCTATTAAGAAGAAAACAATTATAAACCTCGTATTAAATTCAGAACAGCAAAACAAGAATAGCAAAGCAAACTAACCTTTCCTATTAAAGTTCTGAACAGGAGTATACCATGTGCGTCAATACCTGCACATTCAGAAGAAAACCATATCAGCTCGAAATATTAAGCAGCCATATTCCTATTAATTCAGAAGGAAAAATCCAAAAGCATACCATTTAAATAACCCTTAATTTCTGGAATTCCTGATCCTGCAGCTGCTGGTGCAAATTGTGTTATGATATACGCAGAAGACAACACCAGGGCCAAGTTGATCAATGTATAGACCAAAAATCCAACAAAATAAGACTTCTGAATTATATTGAATGTCAAAGAGTACTTCCATCCAGCAAAATTTTCTACAGAAAGATTGATGAAAACAGCAGCTAGTGCAGTACCTGGATGTAAATATTGAAGTGAGTAGTCAATGAATATATAACAGGTGGGGTATTGTGGATAGGGGGGCTTGAATCTTTCAGGGTCACTTTCAAATAAAAGAAATAAGAAATCATAATCACCAAAGTATAGAAAGCTTATTGTGTATGTTTCTAAATGACTGAAAAATTCTTCAAAACCGTTAATGGTTGAATCGAGCTCATAAATTTTAGCCATATGAATTGGCTATCAGTTCTGTATGGTGAATTTTCAAGTTTTCGACAAATGAGCCGAGCAATCAATACTTACATATTATATAGAATACAACTTGAATACTTGATCAGGAAACAACCTAAACTTCCTTGGTTTTGTTAAATTGAAAAATAGAGCACCGCCAATTAGTTGAAAGTTAAAAAGAGGCTCCTAACACCAAAAAGGAGACAGCATATTCGGTTTGTTTCTAAAATTCTTGATTTTTTAAAAATGTTTGGTTGCCATTTTCTAATCCACAGCTATAATGTTTAGTTGAATTATTTTATAAGCTTCCATGCAAGAATCTGAACTCCCTTTCTATTCCTTCAATCGTGATTGTGTGACATCCCATTCATGCATGCTTATCAAGATTTTAAATGCAGTAAAATGTAGCTGGACGCAAAGACTGTTTTCTGACCTTATACAGTTCTTTTTTTTGATAAATGGTGACGTGAAACGTCAGCTAAAGTGAAAGCTAAGAAAAAAAACTAGACCAACCTTATACGTTCTTTTGTTTAGAGCTTTTTTTTCTTCTTTACACTGACTATGTGTAAAAACATGTAGGTGAGGATTTAATATGAGCAATAGGAAAAAAAAAATTCAAAATATGATCTGATCACTGATTTTCCTCATCCAAAAAATTGTGATTGAAAGTTTGAAGCAAAATAATAAATTGACTGGAAAATTAAATGTAATATAAGTTACCCAGCTGCTTCTAATAAAACCACAATTTGTTGTGGCATTTCAAGACAAGTAAATATTATGTCCAACATTTCCTAATCCTGCAACCAATGCAATATGCTACAAAATAATTGCAAATCAGCATGTGAAGAAGCATGCCAGATGCCCAGACCTCCAACATGTTCGTGAACACTATTACACAAACAAATATTTACAAAAATCATCTATATGTAGTTGGATGCACACAAAATGACATCATATGGGTTTCCGGTTTCATTCTTTTATGTTAGTCAACTGAGTATTCAAACAAGCAGAAAAAAAAAAAAAAAAGGAGAGAAAGAAAAAGAGAGAGATTATGGGTACAAGATTCACAATGGAAAATAAATTGTAACTCACCAACCCCAATAAGCAATGCCAATATCCATTTTACTGCTACAATGTATGCCATGTAAAGCTTCCCCCTCTTAGCCTGCAATAAAAAAATAACCATATTATCATGGTTGTATCGAAGAGTTCATATCATTAATGTATTATATAAATATATACAGCCTTGGTTTAGATTTTAATTCTTGCAGAGTACTTTGATAACGAACTTTAAATATCTTAACTGGCCAAGTGATCATAACAGAGACTATCAATTGGTTATATCTAAATGAAAAATATGATCCAACTAGTAACAAAAACAATTCACATTTAAGTTTGAGACTCGAATTTTGATTTACCAAATACAGCTTGCATATCTACCTACACACACATATATATGGCAGCTATCAAACAGAATCCAGTCAAATCTTATTTATTTACATGTCAATATCAATGTATCCAAACAAATAGGTTCCTAAACATAATTTGTAGAGATTCCAAACAGTGTCAGTGTTTGGCTTCTGAGAAAAATTTATATACACATAAATAAACTATCTTATTAATCAACACCCAGATGGAACAACCATGAAACTACCAAAAATGTATAGATTATAGAAATTCAATAATAAACTAGTATATAAACTAAGGTAAACTGAAACTTTAAGTTTACTTGTGCTGAATGAAAATCACCAAATTGGTCAATTGGACTTGCAACTAAAAATTTACATTTAATGGTGCAAAATTATCCTGAACACAAATCACTATCTAAAATGGATTGAAACGTCATCCAAGAAATGTGCGCACCTGTTCTAGTCGGTAGGCGCTGTTTTCAATTACTTCATAGTCAAGGCTTTCGACAGTGCCTCCGTCGCTCCTCCTAAATTGGTCGAGCTCATCGATCGAAGCCCCATCTGGTTCTGCATCCGAATCCGGCAACCGCGACCACATAAGCCTGGCCGTCTCCACGCCATTCTGCAAATGATTGGATAACATATCGTCTCCCCCCAGTTCCTATATGCTATATAGCTGGGATGTATATAGGCAAGCAAAATTCCAATCAAATCCAAAACCTCATTAATACGACCGAATCTAGCACAATGATGAATTGCAGAGCATAAGTATAGAAGGAAGACTTCTTCCAATCAAATCAAAACCCTAATCATCCACACACAAGAGGAGAACTGAAACTCGGAAGGATTCCCAGAAAATCAGAAATGGATCTGAAATGGCAGAAAATTTGGAATAAGAATCGAAAGGATGCGGGCAGGGGATCACGGAAACAACAAATCGTGCGATTGAACTGAAAACTGAAAATTACTCTCCTCTGGTAGAGAGAGCGAAATCGTAGAATGTTAAGACCCCTCGTTAGTTCTTTATTAGACGGTGTTGGCCTGTTGGGTACCTTGAGAGTTGACTACGTGTCGGCCGCTCAATGGATTTTATTTGAGTTGTTTAAAGGGCTTTTTTAAAATTAAAAAAAAAAAAAAAAAAAAAAAAAAAAGGTCACACCCATAAAATACTACTCCCTCCGTCCCACCCAAGTGTCCTGTTACTGTTGGGCACGGGAATTAAGGTAGAGTTGGTTTGTGAGTATATGATGGGGTCCACATAGTTGTTGGAGGGGAAAATTATTTCTATTTATAGAAAGAAGACATTTGTAATGGGACATTCAAAAATAGTAAGTAGGACATTTGAAATGGGACGAAGGGAGTACAAAAGACCAGCATACCAACACCAATATACGAAATACTTTCAAAATCAGGACCTGACCATTTTCTTTAAATGAATAATGAAAATCAGTTGTGAATAGACAAGAATGTCCTTGCCTTTTGTACTTTTCTGAATAAATGATGTGAAAAGTGGAGTGAGACAAAATGAACTTTGGCATTTGGGGATTCAAACTCTCGCTGATTCGGACCCGTCGAATGCCATTAATGCAGTGAGCAGCTCCAGAACTTGGCTTGAAAGATTTCCCTTTCCTCTGGTTGAACAATTGTTTCAACTCTTAGTGATAAATTTTGCGAAAGTGGGGTGACTCCCTTTTCTGGAACTTGATCTGGAACTGGCTCAATTAGGGGTTTCGTGGTCCATATTCATCTATCATCCTTGAGACCTCATCCTCATCCTCAGTGAGTTTTGACTGTAGTGAATAATCAAAATCTATATTCACTTGAGCAAAGTAAATCAACATGGACTTTTACTTGAAAGAAATCAAGGACTGTACCCCATATGTTCCAAAGAAATCATGCCTTTAATTACTTAGTGCGGAGTGCAGGATTCAATTTCAATAAGGGCTAACATACTAATCAATAAGCATTTTCAACTATAAGACAACCAATGTATATAAGGTACATGAGTTGAGTCTTACCTAATACCTATTATCTTCTGGTACTTCACGAGGGTTGAGGTACTTATATCATCTCAAAAATCTGCTCAAAGCAAATCAAATGTCAGACTGGTGGGAGGCACAAGACACAATGATGTATTAATTAATAAAACCTCAACGACACTACAAGTCGCTTTGATTGTAAGCAATAATTGTATATCTTAAACACCATAAGATCGTGCTGTAAAATCAAGAAGGTAATGCAGTATTACCAAACAAATAAAAAACTTACCTTGATAGGCATTTCAACAGTGACAAATTTTCTCGGGCCTTTGGCTTATCAAAAAAAAAAAAAAACAGTGACAAATCCACTGCTTTCTTCAAGGCTTTTAAGAATCACCATTTCTACACCAACAACCATGTTTATAACTATCCCATCTTCACAATAATAATAAGTATATCAATTTACATAAAAGAAAATTCACCAATACATTACGTTATAAATTTTAATAGATATACAGAAAGTCGATGTAACCATTTCCATTGTCTACTTTGCTATTTTGTGAACAAAACTGGACAACATACATTGATTTTTAATTAAAGCAAGAGATTTAAAGGTCATTGATAGATTACAAACCTAATGATGACAGGCAAGTTACCATGCGCCTCATATATGTCTCATGTGGGCTGTGAGAACACGCAGTGACATTCCGATTTCATGGAGTACATCTGTTGAATGTCACTGAGACTTGGGTGAATCGGAGAGGAAGAAGGATTTCACTGCCCTTTGTTTGAGAGGAGAAGATCAAGGAGGGGTGCTTCACAGGTTTCGGAGATGGAAACTCAAAGCTGGTTTGCTTTGGGGGATTGGAGTGGATTGGAGATAATCTACACCAAAGGCTGGAGGCTCTTGGTCATCACAATCATCTGCTCAACGATTGGAGTGAAGGCACTTTCCATATTTTGCTTATGTGTATGGTAGTGTACCATGGTTGAAACACATAGTAAAATATCCTCCTGGATTGGTATCCCCCCGACGTAGGCCGAAGGCCGAACTGGGTCAACAACTCCTTGTGTCTCTTTTATGTTCTTTATGCTTGTTGATTCCGCTGTGCATGTTCTTTATGTTCTTTATGTTCGTTATTCCGCTGTGCATGTTTATTTGGTGTACTGGTTTTCTGGTTCTGTTTAAGTTGTGTGTTCATTGTGTTAGATTGAACTCAGTCTATTGAACTCTTGCATAAAGAATATATCTTGCTGGATCCGTGGACCTAACAGAGGGACGACGTGAAATGGACAATGCTAAGCAAACGACGTGAAGCTCTCCTCAGCTGCGACGTGAGATACCCTTTGGAGGATAGCGTCGTAGCCTCTCTCTCTCTCTCGTCG